>JANIPN010834805.1:0-25833 GCA_027478595.1 Erythroxylum anguifugum
CCCCCCCCCCCCCCCCCCCCCCCCCCCCCCCCCCCCCCCCCCCCCCCCCCCCCCCAGCTAGAAGGGTTCAAATAGCGCTTCAGGAACTTGCGGGCGCAGAGCGTCACAGAAGGGATGGTCTCAGGGCACAAAGAACAAAGTCCTATACCTAGGTAGTCTTGAATCACACAAACGATACTTATTTGAAATCAGTACAAATAAACGATAAGGCAATTATGCAGCAAAGTTGGCAAATGCACATTTTCAAAGCTACTCTCGAAGTTCACTCTACTGCCGAAGTCATACAATCTTGGAAGGACAGTTGGGGTGGCAGAACGGCCTGAAAGCTGAACTTTGACATAATCAGGCATTGGCTGCATGGAATCTTAGCAGCTTGAAAATCCCCGAGGTCCACAGCGAGGTCCCATCTTAATTTCGCTTTGATCAAAGACTCAGATCTGTCACATGATACTACGTTTCCAGTCGGTACAATCACTACACGATTTCACTGGGGCGACGCCTTGGGCACAAGAATGGCCACTAAACCTTTTCCTTTTTTTTGGCCGCGACCTCCAGGCACCAGCTACAGCTGCAGGTGTTGCTTGATTACTAGTGTTGTGGGAGCGGCCAAAAACGTACGGAACGACGAAGTTAATGCTGTCCACCGACCACCTTCCCTGTTGAGCAGGAGACGTCGGTAGCAGGGTCAGAGACCAGGGGACCGGCCGCCAAGCGAGCGAGCGAGCGAGCAAATGGAATCGTGGTCTATAGGTCTGAATTCTTGATCTGTTTCTCCTTCATCAAATTGGAAGAGAATAAGAATGGCCATCCAGATGATTTATCGCATTCTAGACGGCAAGATGTTTGATACGCGCCTCCTCCTCCTTCTTGAGACCGTAGAGCCTTTTCTAGTGGCGATCGCCGTTGGATGGCTGACGCACTATTCCTTCCCCCACCCGCTAGTGCAAGACCCTGCGCTGTACGTGTCTCTCCATATATCTGGGTACCTCATGCCTATCTGCCTGGGTAGGTGGCTTGCAGCACCTATCAGCGAACAATTGAGCGAGGGAGGTCACAATGCAGGGACAGGTCAGGACATCCATTTTGGTGACAGAGTCTGATGATTTGGATCGTCTCTCTCACCTCAGCGGCCTTGTCAGTCATTCGAGGATCGGACACTTTCTTTCGTATGTATATGAGCTACTCAACACGACTCTTTGCCAATTTTGTCACGAGTGAGAAGCCAAGTGTAAAGTTAAGTAGCATCAGAATCCTCGCAGCCCTTCCGGACTTGCCTATGCTGCGCTGTAGCTATCCCAGAATGTTGACTGGTATCTTCCAGGACAAAGTCAATACTGGAAGGTGACATAATCCCTGCTAGTGCAGGTTGGTAGAACTTTTCTGGAGGGTTTATAGGTCGCTCTCGCACTAGTACGAGGAAAGGAGAGTAGCAACGGTCAAGGCACGGCCTGTCAGCCCTTCAATCAGACCGGCTGGTTGTTCCATTGCTCCTGTAGAACTTGACATTAGTACCTATAGATCCACAACTCCCTGCTTTCCCCTCCTTCCTCACAGTCAGGGCCTTAAACCCCCCAAACATCTCCCGGACACAGAGTGTCGCGATTTTACGCGAACTTTGCGCAATAGGACCTTTGCTGCTGGAGAGATGAAAATGCAGCTTTCTCTCGGCTCTCTAATATGTGGGCTTGGCCTGCTGTCATCAGCAGCAGCATTGTGGCCGTCTCCAACACTTCAGCGAAATGGCACCAATGTTGTCTACTTCGATGCGTCCAAAGTTAAGACAACTTACGTGCCTCTCCATGGAAGCCAGAAGCGCGCGTCAAATTCGACTTCCGATTCACAGCTGGTCAACGATGCTCTGAAGCGTCTCGTCGACGGAATTCCCAAGTCAGCATATGTCCCCTATAAATTCTACCCACGAGGTTCCACGTACGACCCCCCGAACAACAAATCATCGCCGTATCTCATCTCCGTCACTGTTCACCAATACGCATCCCCTCGGGCCTCCAACGGCAGCATTGACGAGTCATACACGCTCGATCTGTTCACCAATGGCTCAGCAGTCGTCACAGCCCGCTCATCGAACGGCGCGATGCACGGTCTCACCTCTCTGCAGCAGCTGTTCTTCAAGAGCTCTCAAAGTGGCATGGTATACAGCAATCTTGCCCCTGTGCACATCGAGGACAAGCCCAAGTATGCCCATCGAGGTCTGAATATCGACATCTCTCGTAACTGGGAACCACCAAGTAATATCAAGCGGACCATCGACGCCATGGCTCTGGCCAAATTCAATGTCCTACACTTGCATGCTACAGACGCTCAATCGTGGCCAATCGAGATACCAAGTATACCTGAGCTTGCTCAGAAGGGCGCCTACGCGCCACATCTGACCTGGTCAGCCACAGATCTCGACGACGTTCAAGCCTATGCGGTCGCCCGCGGCATAGAGCCAATCATTGAAATAGACTCCCCAGGGCACACATCAAGCATAGCGTATAGTCACCCCGACCTTATTGCCGCATTCAATCAACAACCTTGGGGCAATGATTGCGCTGAACCTCCCTGTGGAACGGTCCAGCTAAATAACCCTGATGTCTATACATTCTTTGGCAAGATCTATGATGATCTTCTGCCTCGCACGAAACCCTACAGCTACCGGTTCCATTCTGGAGGCGATGAGGTAAATGCGAATGCATATCTCCTCGACCCAACCGTCAAAAGCAACTCGTCAGCAGTCTTGCAACCCTTGATTCAAAAGTTCAAGACTTTCCTCCAAAACAAGATCAAGTCGCAAAGCCTGACCCCAATGGTATGGGAGGAGATGATTGTGACTTGGAATCTCACTCTGTCTCGTGATACCATTGTACAGACGTGGCAAGGCCAGGAAAGTCTTTCAGGTGTAACCTCAAAGGGCTACCGAGCTCTTTTCGGCGATTACTACCACTGGTATCTCGATTGTGGCTACGGGCAGTGGCTTGATCCCAACACCACAGCCATTGCAGACGGCACATCACCAATCACGCCTCCGTACACGGACTACTGTACTCCGCTAAAAAGCTGGCGGGAAATGTACAGCTACGACCCACGTGTCAATCTTACCTCGTCCGAGATAGACCTCCTCTATGGTGGTGAGGCTCACATCTGGGCCGAGCTAACTGATGAAGTCAACCTTGATTCCAAGATTTGGCCTCGCGCTCTTGCGCCTTCTGAAATAATGTGGACTGGCCCAACGGGCATCAAGGGTGTTGATGAAGGTGTCACACGACGCATGGCCGATCTGCGTGAAAGATTAGTGGCGCTGGGATACGGTGCCAACCCGGTCACAATGACCTGGTGCTTGCAAAACCAAGGGTCTTGCACTCTTTAGACTCGCAGAGATCTTTATGTTGCAATCGCGCTTCCGCGAATCGTGAACATGGGACGAATGGCAACGATAAAATTTCTCAGGGAGATTGTTCAGTGTGTCATCGACCGTCTTGCAATCCGCTTCCATGAGTAAACCTCTTACCTTTATTAGGCGAAAATGTGACTTTAGATACTCCTATCTCAGGTTACATGAATCTGCATATGCCGGGATGTGTCAAAGTCTTGTGACCGAGAAGGACGAGGTGGATATTGTTTCAATCGTAGCAGATCGGTTCAAAGAATGCTGATCTTGACTGTCTCATTAAAAGAGCGACATTGTAAATATTCGGGGCTTTAGTTCTTCTCCAGAAACATGAAGCCAGTTGATCCTCTAATTTGGACTTTTCCCATTTTCTCGCGAATCAAACACGATTTAGGCCGAGGTGTTCTGCCGTTATGTATACACTTGGGATGCCAACTACTAGTAAACTATTCTCTGAACGAACCCGAAGAGAATGGCAGTGGCAACAACTTGTTGATGAGGAGCACGAGGCGTAAATTGACTGATGTGATCACTTTGTTGGGCGAAGTTAGGAAGATTGTCTCAGCGTCATATGCCCTGTTACCTCTTTCGGTCCACAGGCAGAGACAGCGATGGCGCTCAGCCACCGTCGTTTCTGAGCTCCCCGCGATCTCAACAATCTACAGCATTGGAACTCTACAGGATGTGTGGTTGCAGATAGTCTCTAATGTGGCTGAACGGACAAGGTCGAGGTGCTTGTATAACGCAGCTTTGACAGCCTCTAAGGACAACGTAACCTGTATTACTGAGTCGCAATTGAACGTTCTACGTCGAAGCAACAAATTTTCCCCTTGTGTACACTGTTCAATTTGGTTTTGGAGCGAGCAACATCGGTTCTCATGAAAGATCAAGCACGTCTGGGTTGGAGCTGACATACCTGAATTTGATTCATGACACTTGTTTAGTATCTTGAGACTTCTTTCCTTCTCAATCGAATGCGCCAGTGCTGGCTGTATCAGCGTCCTAGACAATGCCCCACGCACTGACAATCGTAAGCAGTACTAACCTCCTAACGTAAGAATTAGCACCTCGAGTTGGTAGTGGTTTCCGGCTTTCCCCTCTTGGAACCCCTCTCTCCACTCTTGCCGTCCCGGCTGCCGTAAAAGCGTGCTCGCCCTGCTCAAGCCTATTGGTTAGCAGTCAAGTTTGCCGTCATTTCCCGCCAAACACCTGCAAAAAGAGGCGGACATTCGACCCAGCCACCAGAAGGGAAATGGCTTACCTGGTGACTTCCTGAACCGACAGGTACTAGTAGAGATACTAGGAAATTGTTGTACAGTACCTTGACTGAGGCGAGGGTGCAGCAGCTTTGCTTTGCTGAGCTATGCCATCAGAGCTTCCGGCATCAGTACAGACACATCTAAAGAGAGTCCGCGCGTAATGTGCTACAGAAAGCAATGATATAAAATTTATAAGTTCCGACCTAGTCCGATGAAATGTAGCCAGGGTTTCACATCGGGAGGCTTCTCAATAACATAACACAAGCCATCTGATCAGAGCTACTCATCGCCCATGGTCTGCTAGCTGGCTCCAGAATGGCCAAAAGTCTAGGCTCATCCGACTATGATCATATGGTAAGTGGTCAAGCAGATCGAGCGATTGAAAGGCCACACTTCTAGTGCAGTACAGCTATGAAAGGTGAGTGGGGGTAACCTTCGACACCGGTGTCTCTCACCTAGCGAGCTGCGGCCGAACGTCATGCTTCCGACTACCACTACTGCTGCAACTCCTGCTTCGAGCTTCCGCGTTACTAGAAAAATCAATCTCTTTCCTTCTCCTCCTGCCTCTGCCCGCTTTAAAAGTCCCGTAATGCGCGCCTGAATTAGCGTCCTTCCATCAAGAGTTGAAATCGTTGGGCTCCCTGTTCTGCGTCTCTCCGCAGAATGAAGTGTACGTACCCTTTTTCCCGTCCCGATCCGCACCCCTTTGGCACGATACCAAGAATTGCGGCCTTGTAACCTTTGCAATCGTCCATTCTATCTAACAAACTCCCAGTCGGTCAACAATTGCGGACTAGCTTGATCAAAGACTACTACAAACATTACATTGCATATGACGACCTGAAACGAGCTTTGAAGAATGCTGGTCCTCCGGAAGGCGCTTCGAAGACCTCAAGCGACAAGCAGCAGAAGAAGGCATGGAACGAGGAGGATGAAAGCGAATTTGTACAAAGGCTGGAATCTGAGCTAGACAAAGTCTTCTCCTTTCAGCGCGCCAAACTGAAAGAGATCATTGGAAGGATTCATCAAAGCGAAAACGAAGTCAATGAGGTCCTCAGCCGCCTGGATGACAACGTCGCAGACAATCCCAGTGAGGAGGAATTCTCGCTGTTGGAGGAGGACCTGAGCGATGTCATAGCGGATGTTCATGACCTTGCCAAGTTCACACAGTTGAACTACACTGGCTTCCAGAAGATAATCAAGAAGCATGACAAGCTAACTAGCTGGCACCTGAAACCCGTATTTGCAGCTCGGTTAAAAGCCAAACCATTCTTCAAAGATAACTATGATGCTTTGATTGTTAAGCTATCGAGGCTTTATGATCAGGTCAGGACCAGAGGCCATCCTGTTCAGGGAGACAGTTCCGCGGGTGGAGGCCAGCAGAACTTTGTGAGAGCTACGACGAAGTATTGGGTGCACCCAGACAACATTACCGAGCTGAAACTTATTATCCTGAAGCATCTTCCCGTGCTCGTGTTTAACGCCAGCAAAGAGTTTGAGGCCAAGGACTCGGCCATATCCTCAATCTATTACGATAACACCGACACCTGGGAGCTTTACGAGGGCCGTCTGAAGAAAACGGAGGGTGCCGAAGCGATCCGCTTGCGCTGGTACGGCGATGTCGATAACGAACAAATATTTGTCGAGCGCAAGACACATCGAGAGGACTGGACAGGCGAGAAGTCGGTGAAGGCTCGCTTCTCTATTAAAGAGAAGAACGTTAATGCTTTCCTTTCAGGCCGGATGACGGTTGATCAGGTCTTTGAGAAAATGCGAAGGGATGGAAAAAAGAGCGCGAAAGAAATTGATGATCTTGCAGCACTTGCAAAGGAGATCCAGTATCGTGTTATCAAAAGGAAGCTGGTGCCTGTCACCCGCAGTTTCTATAACAGGACAGCCTTCCAACTTCCAGGAGATGCTCGCGTTCGCATTTCCCTTGACACCGAGCTTACCATGACTCGTGAAGACAATCTAGATGGCCGTGATCGAGCCGGGAAGAACTGGCGTCGAACTGATATTGGCATCGATTTTCCTTTCTCGCAGCTGCCACCAGCTGACGTTGAGAGGTTTCCTTATGCCGTCTTGGAGGTGAAACTTCAGACTCAAGTCGGACAGGAGCCACCATTGTGGATTCGTGAGCTAGTAAATAGCCATTTGGTCGAAGCGGTTCCCAAGTTCAGCAAGTTTATCCACGGCACAGCAACACTTAACCCTGACCGAATTCATTTACTGCCATTTTGGATGCCACAAATGAATGTCGATATCAAAAAGCCGGCCCTTAATCGATATGGGATTGAGAGGCCGGTTCACAGTAACAGCTTGAGTACCTCGGACCAGCAAACACTGGACGAGTCGGACGATAGTGGCCACTCATCCCCTCATCCGCAACAGCAGCGAACTTACGGCACTTTATATCGGAATGGCGATACGACCGCCGCTGAAGAGGTGGCTCACAGACTGTCTGCCGCTCGAAGCGCAATACGACAGCATGAAGCGGCTCAGCGTGCCGATTATGACGGCATCCCGAACACTCTTGACAGGGAAGAAAGGATTGCGAGTTTAGAATATCCTGACGAGGAAGACTATGCACTATACGATTCTGAAGAGGATCAGCAAGAGGAAGAACTTGAGGAAGCCAAACGCGTAGGTGGCTGGTACTACAAGCGCAAGTTGGCCAAGTATCACGTCTCTCATGTGGGCGATTACATGGCATCCGCTCTTCAATATGTCTTGCCTTCGTCTCAGTATCAAGCATTGCCAGCTACCGGACGAGCAACAGCTGTCCCAAGTTCCGCGCTACCGGTGGCGAAGCGATTTCATGCTCCCAAAGGCAAGCGCATCCATGTTCCCGTACGAGTTGAACCGAAAGTTCACTTCGCTGCTGAGCGCACCTTCCTTGATTGGCTTCAGTTCAGTATCTTCATTGGTACCATTGGCGTCACGCTTTTGAATTTTCAATCCAGACACACTGCCAGTGGTGGGCCTGGTTCCACGGTGCCCACGTCTAGCACACCGCAATTAAGACACCGGGGTCCTGCTGCGGTAGCGGGTGCTTTATCTTTCACGGTACTAGCGCTCGTCAGCCTGGCATACAGTCTCGGTATATATCTTCATCGGGTTCGCAGCATCAGGAAGCGTCGGGCGGTAAGATATCACGATCCGTATGGACCTACAGCACTCTGCTTCGGTATCATCGTCGCATTGCTCATCAATTTTAGTGTCGTAGTACAGGAAAAAGGTCTTATTTGATATGACATCTCTAATTCAATCTATATGCATCGCCAGATGAACTACCCATGACCGTTATCATTTAATCAATTTATTAAGGCTGTGCAAGATCAGCCTCAGTGGAGAGGAGAATCCGACAAGTTAAGAGATGTCAGAAGTGAGGGGCGAGTACGGATTTCGGTAGATGCAGACAAGACCTACAGACCCTTCAATCTCTCTTCAGCACCTTCCAGTTGTGTTTTCAATTATAAGAATTCAATCCCTCAGAAACGTTGCTATCAAAACGACTCTTTGGTCAGTGCGACACTTTCTTTCTGACCAAATCTCCTTTCCAGCGGTGATAAACAGAATAGCTACGTATTTTCTATTCGGCCAGATAGCTTTCCAAGCAGAGAGCAAGGTGAGTACGCGTCATGTAAATGCATCAATCTCCCAGCTATCACTATGGCGATATAAATTCCACAGGGAAGGAAACCAAACAAAAAGCTCTCCTTTAAGACATGATGAATATCTGCGCCACGTCAGCAGGCAATCCGTACAAGACCAACCATTCTTCTTGACGCCAGACTCGACACACTTTGACGATGTTACCCTTATGTAACGTCCAAACGAAAAGCGACTTGAATAGGCACTATCGCGCCACAAGTCCACCAATGCCTTTAGGCAAATAGCGTGATGCACTCGGACGGCTGAGATGCCCTTTCGAGTCAATTATTATCATTTGCCAACTGCCTGTTCTCTTATCTTTTACTGCATTTAGCGCCGTTTCGCCCGAATTGCGGATATGTCCCATCTCATCATGTATCGAATGATTGTTGCCGCGCCTATCTCTTCTTCTGTACCTGATTGATCTTGGCCTCAAGCGAAGTTACATAATTAGTGAGTCGCGTCACAGCAACTTGCAATGCATACATGTCCTCATTAAGGATGTCATTAGAGCGCCGATAATCATCGAATAGATAGTAATAAGATCCGTACGCCCCAATTGATGTGCCAAGGAGAAATCCGATTATTCTAAGATGCAGAAAGAGAGCACCAAACGTCACATGTTAGCCAAGAAAACTTGTAACATTTATGGGTTGGCAAACAGATCATCTTTGAGACAATTGATTGAATGCAGTGTTTCTTGAAAGAAATGAGCGAGAAGTCGTGGAAATGATGGAGTATTCCGAGATATATCACGGTACACAAAAATTTGGCAACACTCCCTTAAAATCTCTCGTCTTTAGTTACTAATCTGAAACTTATGACCACGAGTTGAGTTATGCATTGTCGGTGGTCAATAACCGAGATATTTGGAGTGATGACGATCTCTCTGAACATAGACTCGGTCGAGACTTACCCTCCACGAAAAGCTCCAACAGGCCTCCCGGTTGACAAGGCATTCACTGCAGTCTGCAATCTCTGAGTCGACCTATGAAAAGCGCGTGCACCAGTGTTATCTCTGAAGAGTGATGGTGGTTTTCTTGGTTTTATCCATCGTGTACTAGATAGAGTAGCCCAGGGACGTTGCAACGGACGTACTGTCGACCAAGCTGCCATATTGCGCGCCAACGGATCCGTTAACAGAGATAAATTGGCGGTAGAGCTGATTCTGAAGTATCTCAATTATTCCAGCTCTTTCTTTCTGTGCTAGCTTTTCACTTTCATGTCGATATCGGTCCAATTGTATCCAGATCTGCTAATCAATTGAAGCAGACGTACGCGAAGGACGTTATTGTTTCTGATTGTTCGGGACGAGTTTTGGAATTGTTTGCGCTCTGTGTAGAGATGCAAAGGGGCATGAGTAGTCGCCTTTTTGGCTTTCTTCATACAAGTGGAATATCAAAAGTTGCACCATAACACAAGAGAAACCTTTTTGTTCCCGGTGCAGCTTACCGAGATCTTACATCATCGAAATGTCTGGGCATTTAGCCGTTGGCGGTAGTGACAAGAATTTATGGGCAAAGTACTGGGCATGGTACGACCCAATGTTTCCATAGCAATACTTTTTTTCCTTATAATCTAGTATGCTATAAAAATGCTATCAATTGGGCTGCCATTCCCACTACCAGTGTCCCTAATGCGAACTGCCATCCCATTAACATTTTCTGAGATTATTGATCAGCTGTAAAAGTTTGATAGCGTGCTGACGTGAATCGCCATACGCTATTCCACCCACAACTCTCTGATCACTTCTGGAGTGAATGGTCAATGAACTTGTCTACCTAGCAAATCAATCTCACAGATCTAATGCTCAATATTTGTTTTTACTTCCACACACAAATTGTTCTTTCTCGCCTCTTGCGCTTCATTTATCTTACTGTTCTGGCTCTATGCTTGGCAGCGTCCTAATCGATGAAAGCGCCTAGCAGGCAAATCAGAGTGCTATCAGACCAGAGTCGAATCGTCAAACAAATCCAACCCCAGCTCGTTCTCGCACGCTACTCTGTCTGGATTTTCTAATTTGTAGATGCTCTCGAACGACATAATGCTCAAGATTCTGAAAAAGGGTTGAATGAGACGTTCTTTGTAGTCCTTCTTCAGGACTGTATCGGTGATCTCGCGACGCAGAAGAGGTTTTCTGGCATCATTAGCAGTCACAGTGTTGCTGCCGAAGATTGTATCGTCATAGTTGTCAGATAATTCTGCTGCTAGCGAGTCGATCAGTGCGATCGGCCGGCCAGATTTTTCCTGATATACCGCATCAGTTGTGTCCGTAACAATCAGCCATTCTTGAAGCTGAAAATCGTCGTAATTGAGAAGCAGGAGAGTATCTATCAGCTTGCAAAGTTGCAAGAGACTATCATTAGACAGAGCCTCATCCCCATCCATCACGAAAGTGGAGATGAGTGTTTCTTGTATCTCTGAATTGAGGATCGGCCAGAGCGAGTTCAGGTGAGTAGGTGTCATCCTGAGTAGGAATGCCCGGAAAACCATGTATATTTCGGCTCTGGTGACTGCTGAAGGCGACGATGTTGTACTCGCGTTCAGAAGCTCAACTAGCTTTTCCATCATATCTGGCAAATTTATAACAAATGCATCCATAGGGCCGGCAAGAATGATCACAGCGATGCGCCGCAGCGTTAATTGAGTACGTCTGTCAGCCTCAAGACGGGTGCTTGTTGCACCAACCCCAAACATCAAACCAGCAGCGGTGGGTGCCGTCAAACGACTACAAAGGTCAGGAAGCTTTTCCTTGTCGCCAATGACCCATTGCCGGATTATGGGTAGCCATGTTTCAACCAGATAGATGTTGCTAGAAAAGAATTTAGGATCATGAAATGCATCTGCGACATCTCTTTTGTACGTCTTTTCCGCCT
Source organism: Erythroxylum anguifugum (assembly GCA_027478595.1). NCBI lineage: Eukaryota > Viridiplantae > Streptophyta > Magnoliopsida > Malpighiales > Erythroxylaceae > Erythroxylum > Erythroxylum anguifugum. Next base: position 11,178 of record JANIPN010834805.1, read on the forward strand.
CAGAAACAGTTCCGATTGCCTTCAACAAATCAAGCGTGCTTTGAGACATGTTTGTGGGGAAATTTCGGGATTTAAGAAGTGGGACCAATATGTGAGTCGAAACCTGGGATGAGATAGATCCTAATCGATCGTGCTCGAGCAAAGTTTGTGATAAGCGTGGGAAGACAGTCGCCAAAATTGACACCAAGTCAGCGGTGCCAGCCGCAATCAATGCAGCATATTCGTTCTCAATTTCTCCTGAATTGCCTGTAGAATTGGCTTTTGGTGATGTTTTTTCCTGTGCCGAGTTTGCAGGTTTGATAGTCGTTATAGCGGATACCAAGCGAATGAAAATATCGCCAAGCTCTCGTCTCATTTTGCGCTGTTCACCAAAATTTGTTTTTTCGATTTTCGCTCCAACTTCGACGACAAAATCCAATAGCTGAACAAGGACCTGTCGATGGTTCAGTGGGCTCGAAAGTATATCTTTGAGGAATGTAGTGCAGTTTTGCCAAATTTCGTCCATTGCATCATCTTCAAGTGAGCGAATGTAGGTGTTTAGGAATTCTGCGATGGCCACCTCTGGAAGCTCAGACGTGAGGGAAGATCTTCGGTCAGGCTCAAGAGCTGAAGGGTGAGTGCGTGAATAAAGCGCGTTGAGGATAGCTGGAAGGGTGACCTTGGGTCTCGCTCCATCCACAGTGCTGATAAATCCGAGAACTTTGCTGCAGCCGATCTGGTCATCCTCTAGCATGAAACCATGCCATATATATATCAAAGACTCTGTACACTCAAGACCTTGAGCCTGGAACAGATGCTCCGCAATTCGTCTTGTTCTGTTTCTTAGCCTCAGAATGGTATATCTAAATGATGCTGAAGATGCACTCTCTTCACTCGTGTGCTTAACAGAGGCCTCGTCCAAGGCCCATATATCAAAGCAGACCCTCAGAGCATCTTTGAAACAAAGAGTTACAGTCAGACTGTTGTTCTGATTGTCTGTACTGCTTGTTGTCTTGCTCGTCTCATTTGAGAGAACAGAAACCATGCCAAAGAAACTCGCTGGTTGTTGCTCTTGCTTTGAGTCTGTGTCGTTGCCAGCAATCTCCGTCAAAGTTCCGTGAGCCATTTCTAATGAGCGCTCGAGTGTGTTCAGAACCTGAACTATTGCAGTCTCACTCACAGTCGTCGACGAGGTGCCATGCGTAGAGAATGCCCTAGTCAACTGATCCATCATCGATGAAAGGACCCTGCAGAGACATTCGTTAAGCGGCAGAATGATTTGGAAAATATCTGAGCCATACATTGGCAGAACTCTTTGCATAAAGTGGTACCAGCATTCTATCACTGGGCTGGTGCTGTCGTCTGAGAATACTTGCATCATGCACTCAACGACTTCGTTTGGCATCACAAAGTGGCTGTGCGATTTTCTTTCCAATTCCGTCCTTTCCCGAGCGGCAGAATGTCGCCTAGATGCATTGCTAGCTTCATTGGCTTCAATTGAGATGGCATTGTCAGACAAAACCTTTTGCGCATTCCATCGCAGCTCAAGCGCCCCAGCTACCGCTTGCGTCAAGGGCAGTTGAAATATCTGGTTTTTTTGAGTTACACACACCTGAAGCTCATGGAGTAGATCAATGTCAACACTGAGCCTAACAATACTGCTCATTGGAAGCAGTGGCAGAGCCAGGTCAAGCAGTAGGAGTGCTGTCTTTTTGAGTATAAATCCTTGGGAATTGTCTTCCTTCGTCATCTCGTAATGGCATGACTGGACCCTCACGCAAGTATCTACAATGATCTCGAGTCTTGTAAGAAGCTGCTGCCTCTGGTCATCGGTAGAATTGTCCTGGATTGCCGCTTGTAAGCTCGTTCTGCCGAGGAGCAGGACCTTTGTCAGCAATTGGATAAAGTAAGTGGAGTTATCCAAGTCAGGCGCTTCTTTCGTCGGATATTCTGAGTCCAAATCGACCCCAGCTGATGATGGCGCCGCAAGTGATGCTGTTGCTCTAACGGTATGAGCAAGAACCACGTTGAGTATCGTCGAGAGCTCTGGTAGCTGTTCGAGCCAATGCGCTACGAAGATCGACACCTCGTCTTCAGGTCCAAGCAACTTGTCAAGTATATGAAATAAGGGCCGTGAGAGAAGTTGCAATTTGCTGGTTGTGAGGGTATTCTGAATCTTCATCACTTGCAATCGGCGGTGTTTCGCCATGTCAGGCTGTCCCTGGCTTTGCTGCCAGAATACTGTGAAGCACTGTGAGTAATTCAAGCTGGCAACTTGATAGTCTGTAGTCAATGACATTCTCGCATCGATCTCAACGACACTGCTCTCCACTAAATCATTGCCGTTGCAAACAGAATGAAGGCGCCAAATCGCTTTAGAGCCCTCCACCTGGTGTCTCGGATCGAATGGTGACAGTGCCCGCCAGGCTGATGCCACTAGAACCGGCACCGTTGCGCGCAAGAATTGTTCCTGAAGAATACCTTGGCCTTGCTTTGAGGCCTGCAGAACCTCGAGAGCTGATATTCTTACTAGCGTTGCTGGAAAGTCATACAAATTGTTGTTCAGCTGATTTTCGCCTGCATTGAAATGACCTTGCAGCTCCAAAAGTAATGAAGAAACATCCGGTGTGAGGTTTTGTACCTTGCGAAAGGCAGCATCCAGAATAGCAACCGCCAACTCGACGGTCTCGTACCGAAGGTAGTGGTACTTGTGGAGCACCATCGCCATCATCTCACATGCAGACTGCAGTAACATATCACCCAAGATGGAAGTACCTTGGGTGATACGTTGCTGATGAGATGACTCGAGATAAGGACGCCCAAGGTTTTGGGCAATCTCGGTGCAGGTTTTCACATCAAATTGCTTCGAACCGCTCGACGATGTCGATGAATTCCAATGTCCAAAGGGGACCAAGTGCACTAGTGCCAAAACCATCCGGAAACTTCGGAACAAGGACGAGTCAGGGCCTGCTTCTCCGGAGGATAGAGTACTAATGCGGACAAGTAGTCGCAGCATGACATATGTTGCGGCTATCGGAATGTGATGCTTCTGCATGTCTTCTTCCCGAAGGTTAAATTTGGTGAGTACGAAAGTCATAACCTCGAGGCTATCCTTTCTCGACATCTCATCCTCATCATCGTCAAAGGATTGGCGCATCCAAATGAAAGCCTCTCTCCAGATTACAAAGCTTTCTACACTATCGAAAAACATACTTCCACTTCGGAGGACTTCATTCCGAGAGGGCTTAGACGCATTGGTAGATTGAAAATGGCAAATACTGACAATGACAGGCCTGAAGAGGAACGGGATGACTGAATTGCCTAGCTCCCACCTATCCATCAGGGCTATGCATATGCGAAGGTTTTGAACGATGCTAGAAGCTGATTGGTCGAGGGCAGTTATCTGCTGGCGCAGCCCATCAACAATGGCAGGTAAGCTGTATCGTTTGCAAAATTCTGCTTGGGCAAGATCATGCTCAGCGGTTGTCGGCGTTTTGACGATATCAGCGTTCGGTGATAAAGGCATTTTGGCTGAATCTGTCGTTTCATTTGGCGTCGCTGCAGTGCCGAGAAACCATGTCCAAAGTCTGCGATTAAGGCTCATGTCGCGCCTCAACACGACCGAAAGAGCCGCCATGACCAGGCTCCGCAAATCTTGCTTCGATGCATATTCCTGCAAAGCTGCTGAATGCAGAGGTAATTTATCACAAAGAAGGTCGAGAAACCCTCTCTGGACAAGGATATTCTTGTCACGAAGGCCAGTGCAAAAGCAGCGAATAAGAAGTCCAGGCTCCGGACTTGCAACTGCCAATACGGGATTGGATTCCTCTACATGGATGCCTTTGCCATAGTCAATGCCATGTGAAGATCCATGAGACGCTAAAGCAGGCATGTTGCGTGTCAGAAATGCGAGGGCACCAGAGCGTCTGCTGGGGCTGGTGATTGAAGCGAGAAAGAAACATTGCCAGAAGAATCGATCTGTCTTTGTCTCCGAAGACCCATTGGGTTGCTGACTCGGGCTCTGTGAGAGGACTCGTAGCTTGTCCAGAATTTCTGAAGCCCGATCGAACTCGTCTGCGTTCTCCTCCTCGAGAGCTGGTAAGAGGGATAATATCAGTGATTTCAATGCTGGTCTAATTTCAGACGGCTCTAGTTTTACAATAAAATCCTCATAGAGCTCCAGAAGAAGAGGTTTAACAGAAAGTGAGGCAAATGAGACAGCTGGCGCAAAGCCTGGTAAGAAAAGCCTGAGGTCCTGAGACAGTTTGTCTCTCTGAGCGTTTGTCAGCTCTTGAAATACAGTAAGAGAAACAAACTTCCACTTACTTCGAGAATGGAAAAAATATATCTATAAACCTCGATAGTTTTCTGGTGAACGCCAGAAGGTAGGTTCGGTCCGAGACACTGCGCAAGGCGCTTTGCAATCGTTCTTTTATGGTAGATGTCGCCAAATCCTGAGGGTCTTGATTGTAGAATCTGACAATGTCAGTTGAAATGTTGACCTCTCATTCCGTTGTTCATGCTTCACACCTTTAGAAGCCGCCCAAGGAAGGCAATATAATCCGCCCACTCAACCACACTTTGGTAGGTGTTAAGGGCACGTTCGAGTGCCATTCCCCATCGCCGCACTATCTTGTCCTTCTTTGATGCGCCTGCCGCATCTGTGAGCTACTTCGTGTCTCATTCCCCACATGATGAGGATACCAGGCCAATCGCGTTACATACCCTCTTCATCCTGTCGATGATTCGGGTTGGCTGGAGATGCCCTCCCAGAGCTATTAGAAGGCTCGGGTTGAGTTGCCATGAGCATCTATTTCTTTCTTTGATTCATTCTCAAAGAGACAGTAAGCCACTTGACATGGACTAGTCGAATCAAAGAGTACGAGTTAGCAGGTAACTTGTACATTGCAACGTTGCCGGACTGATAACGTGTCGGCGCATCACTCCGACTGTCTGCACTAATGTAATGCGTTATAGTATTTTGTTAATCCAAGCAATGTTTACGTTTGCAGGTGTTCCGAACGCATTGGTCTGAAGCCTGTAAGACTGTTATTTCTGTCAGCGAAAAGCTCAAACATAGTAACGCGATTTCTTTTTAAAAAGTGTGTTTTGCCTACGCAATTTGAAAAGTCCCTTCTGCAAACTCGAACTGCTAAAGGCCCGACAACCTCATACTCTACTGTTGTCCAACCATGAGTTGGCTGGCAAGTACATGATCTCAGCAAGCTTGCATAAGAGCAGATCCTGTAGATGAATCAATACTTCTGCAGCTATTATTGATTTTTGATGGTCTGTCAAGCACAATTATGCGCTAAACAACAATCGAGAGCATCATGACTGACAACTCGCCACAAGAGAATGAGTTTGCGTTGACAGGAGATGCAAACGATGTTAGCGATGAACGTCCTCCCCTGCCTTCACGGCTGAGTGCACTCGATGTTCTACAGAAGTCAAAGAATTCACAGAATTTAGGGCAGAGACCGAAGCTAACTTCGCAGCCTACCACAGCTCTGTCTTCGACTGTTATCCCGAGTCAGAACATGCTTGATGAAGGACTTCGAAAGGGAAGCCTGAAGACAAGCTCGTCGCGTACTAATCTATCGTATGCAGCTCGCTCGATTGTCGATCAAAGTGATGAACTTCAACAAACATCAAACGACGCTTCAGTTGACACTGCAAGCATTTATAGCCTTGCCCAAACGGTCTCGGGCCTGGACGCAGAAAGTCTGTTAGGGGATGTGCTCAATCTGAACCAACAGACCTCCACTTGGAAGTTGCAGGTCCATTCCGTTGGTGATCGTCTCAGTACCAAGTATATTCATGATATTGGCGAACCTTTAGTCGACTTCGACACAGAATTAGACGATGTCGAAATGAGAGGGGGCTTTCCACTCGATGAAGAGCAACAGATCATTGAATGGAAATCGAAGCGAAAACAGTTTCTGATTCTTTCACAATCCGGCAAGCCGATTTGGCAACGCCACGGAAGTGATAACCTTATTTCGACCTATATTGGTGCCATTCAGACCATAGTGTCTCTTTACGAGAGTACCGACGATAATCTTCGAACCTTCACAGCTGGTGGCACACGCTTCGTAGTACTCACACGTCTTCCTCTCTATCTGGTTGGAATAAGTAAACTTGGAGAATCAGAGCTTCAGCTTCGGGCGCAGCTTGATGCTCTCTACATGCAAATCCTTTCAACCCTCACCTTTCCAACGCTCTCGCGTTTATTCTCCTTGCGACCGTCGACCGATTTGAGGAGACCTCTTCAGGGCACAGAAAATCTCTTGTCAGCATTGGCTGATAGCTTTACACGCGGTTCCCCATCAACTCTTCTCGGCTCATTAGAGTGCTTGAAACTCCAGAATCAGCAGAGGCAAGCCATCAATGATGTTCTACTGAAACACAGGCATTCACAAGTGCTATATGGGCTCATTGTTGCTGGTGGGAAGCTTGTCAGTGTGGTCAGACCGAAGACGCACAGTTTGCATCCAGGAGATCTTCAGTTGATTTTCAACATGCTTTTCGAAGCGGACGGCATTCAAGCAGGTGGAGGGGAGAATTGGATACCAATTTGTCTTCCTGGCTTCAATAAAAATGGCTTTCTCTACATGTATGTGAGCTATATTGACGAGGAGCCCATGCCGTCCGACGTGGTTTCCAGCGGAGTCGCCGTCCTTTCAGAAATGTCCATGTCCAGTTCAACACACAGATTTGAAACAAGGGATCGACAAACTGACAGGGTTGCTGTTCTACTCATCAGCGGTCGAAAGGAGTCATTCTTTGAGCTTCAGGCAAGTCGTAATGCGATAGTAAAGGCTTTGAAATCTACTGCATTACTCCAAGTAGTTCGACGATCTCTACGAGATGGGCGGTCACGACTAGAAGAAATTGCACCCGGGCGCCATTTACGCCACTTCATTTACAAATCGCGTGAGAACCTCCAGCTCGTCATGTCTGCTTGGGATTCTGAAGAGCGTTCTTATGTTCAGAAACGACAACTAACAGTAGTGTATGAGCATCTTCATACCAATCTCCATAGAAAGGGTGCCCAGTTGAAAACTCACCACACCGCAGCAGAGAGCTTTTCTGGTATCGCATCGATGACCGATAGCTTTGAGTTCTACGGCACAGGCCAAGCAGGGACGTCAAAGAAGACAATGACTCAATCCCTTAACAAAATCGTTCAGTGGATCAAGAAAAGGGAGGATCAACTGTTTATCATTGGTGGGGCGATATTTTAATGCGAGGCTATGTGTCATGTAAGCGTAACTGTCACTTTTGCCATCTTGAATTCTATCCTCCACAATCAACACTATTTGTTCACAAGTGACAGACATCGTCAAATTCCTTGCGAACTTTCAATTTTTACTTGGCACAAATGGTTTTCATCTTCAGTGTTGGGAACGTTCATGACCAAATTCTGGAGACAGGTATTATATCTTTTGAGTGTGGAAGGTACATCATTGTGAGCAGACCAACATTGAGGTACTCGAGAGTTTCGAAGAAGTAGAGCATTCATTCAACAAGCCGGGAAAGAAGTCGTGCAGCTCGCCTCAAGTCGCTCTGCTGAAGCAAATGAGCAGTTTGTGTGATCAAATTGAATGTCACTCTTTCATTCTCTTTTCCGAAAGAACATTCATGTCTGAATCATTATCTGCCTTTCTTTTTTCACCTTGAGCGGCCTTCTTCCTCTTCACCAACCCCGAAAGATCGTTCGCATTGCCTACAGCTTCCTGAATTTTGATCCTTTGAGCTTCCGGGGTCGAATCGATCAATCCGCTCAAGAGACTGCCTGCCTCGTTCGCACCCGTTGTTGCAGTTGCTTGCTTGAAAGAGATTGGTGGCTCTCTCAGTTCTTTCAGTCGTTGCTCCATATCAATCACCATTTCTTTAACGTCGACAATGGCCTCTCTCGTGATTTTAACAGGTTTCTTGCCGTCAATGCCCAGTGTCTCACGAAGCAAGTCATCTGTGCCAGACTCATTAAGCAACTTCTCTTCCGCTTCGATTCTCTTCTCGCAACTCTGTATGGCCTGTTCCATATGCTTGGCGGCCTCTGCGCGTATCTTGTCGTCTACTTTGCCAATTGTTCCTGGCTGCGGCTGCCCATTTTCGTCCATAGCTGGTGTTATTGAAGAGAACTCCAAGGCCAGTGAGAGCTTGTAATGAGCTTCTGCAATGAGACTCGATTCGAAAGTCACAAGCTCTTTCTTGATATCGAGCGCCACTTGTAGGTCAACCGCAGCATCTCCAAAACGTTCTGCTTCAAGACTTATTTCGGCCTGCAAGTCGCGTGTATCTGCAAGACGTTCTCTGAGTTTCTTCACCTCCAGAACAGTTTTTCCTAGGTCTGTAGCTCGACCATCGAGCTCCTGTTGCTCCTTCATGTTACCCAGTTCTGTAAGACGCTTCTCAATCAAAACTCGCGCAATATCAAGCACCTCAAAGGCATTCAAGAAATCGTCTTCAGAACCTTCATCCGCCTGATCTTCGGCATCATGCCCTTCGCCTGCCAGCTCATCTTCTGAATCGTCCCAATTCTCGTCGCCTGTAATACTGAAAAATGGCTTTGAATCTGTACTAGCATCATTTCTTGATAGTGCGAGTTCTTGAGCTTCAAGCGCACTAGCCTCATTGACGACAGTCTCGATTCCATCATTTTTAGCAGAAGCACTCGTCACCAGTTCTGAAGAGTTTGTTGGCAAATCGATGTCTTGTTTGCTGGATTTCGTCAGTGTTTCTCTCGCCGATTCCGCCTGCTTTGCTTTCTCTTCGCCAACTAAGCTGGCGCCAAGTACATCACTATTCTGCACTGCGAGCTGATAAAGACATCTGCCGTAGAAGTAAAGCAAATCGGCGTTTTTGGTGCTCATTTCTCCATTGAGTTCGGCCTGCAATTCGGTGGCACGGGAATAGTACTCGGCTGCTGAAGAATAGTCCTTGACAGCATATTTGGCAGTCGCTTTAGCCAATAGATCATCTAGCGTAGCTTGCGACTTTTCTCCAAAGTCAGCGACAGCAAGTGCCGTTGGAGGAACATCAGTATCCAAGGCTGGTGGTTGTGCCATCGCTGTGACCGAGAAGGATAGATATTACTATCGCAAAGAGGTTGTTACCAACAATGACACCAAAATACAGTACATAGGTCAGAAAATGAATCGGTTCACATTTACAGAGTGCTCGATTTGATGAGCTTGCCACGCATGTCTCAGCATAAGGTGATGACAGCTTCTCAAAAGTGATGCGCTGTTGATGCTTTTGCTTGCACCACGACCGCTCCCTAAGCTTCGCCACGCGACACATACGCGTGCTGCGCACATATTTGTTCTTGGCACTGCAGCGCCCGCTATCTGGACAGCATACCTGTTCTAGAAGGTCAAGTCCTCTTCAAGATCATTGTTAGACGCACTGATCAGCACTGACATGATGCGTCTGATGATTACAATTTTACAGAACGTCAGACGCCAGTAATTCCTACTTTCAGTGAATATGGGTGGGTGTGACAACAAGCGTTGAAATTTTGACAAGACCGTTACTTGATTCCTGCGGACTGTAATAGCGAGAACTGTAGACTTCAGCTGTTTGAAAGCCAGTATTGGCTTAGACGCTCTAGCCTGAAAGCGAACGCATCCTGCGATTGTCATGATCATCGTAGGAAATCAGCCTCCATATCAGTAAAGACATCTCAAACCACAACGCAATGAAAATTGTACATAACGGGAATTAGTATCAAGAAATAGTAATCAAGAGATAAATGGCCTTTTCTAATCTGTGGTAGGCGTCGCTGAAGAAGAAAAGGGTGCTTCCTTCACCTGCTATACTAGCGCGATATGACAATGTCTATTATCCGATGGTTTCGGCTGATTCTACCAAAATATATACCTAGATATATATATGTTCACGACCAGTCAATGATGTTGTTCTTGTTTTGATCATGATGCAGGCACATGTTTCCTTAACTACCATGATACTACTGTGAGTGAAGACTCAAATATTTGCTTGGTCACTCAGCTTGGTAATCAACTATCCAGCCAGTGAATTACCTGCAAATGCGAGGGAGAAGTTAAGTCGGCGCCATTGACCAGAAATAGTTATACCGATGAAGGAATCTTACAAACTGTGCATACTAGTAAGATACACGTTAGTTTGACCTATTGACCTGGTAGCTACTCAATGGCCTCTTATACGCCATTGTCTATACCATAGAAAATACCTGTAGTACATTTTCTAACAGGACTTAACGAAATATTTGCTTTACATATAGACCAGGGTGGCCCGCAACATCCTACAGCTAACCGCCAAGCCGTACAGCAAAAGTCTGTGCCGCCCCATTTTGCAATGAAACGGCCGTTCTTGGTGTTTTTCTAAACTATGATAGCGCTATCAGAATTAATAATAAAGATCTTGAAAATATTTATATCGAGCTATAGTATTGAGTGAAGATAAGATTTCTCGCTCTAATAGATATATTACTAATAATATTAAATAAGAAGTAATAGGAGTACTTCGTAATAGGTCAATGAAACATACTTTAAAAGAGGGTTTACCTGCTTTAGCGACCGTTCTACTGTGCGAGGCGGCACTGACTTATGCAGCACCACCTGCCGCCTAACGACTCAGAGTCATAGTGAACCCAATTCAGAAATCATAGTTAGCCATACCCAACCGCACCGGTCTTTTATCGATTTGCCTCCAGTACGACGTCACCTTTGTTGAGCGTGTTAATTCGATGGATCATACAGTTCCAGGCTCCGAAGGTAAGGCAATGTGCAATAATGGCTCTACGCTTATTTTCTTCAAGCAAACTGCCCATTTTTGGTTGTAGAGACTGAAATATTTGATTTCGCCTGCAGACACTGTACCAACCATAGTCGTTCTGTTGTCTCTTCCATGTGCACTGAAAGAGCTTATATCTCAAGAATTTCTTATCGTATCACGTTAGCGCGTTGGGACAGCCGAGGTTCTTGTATGCGCTGCCTCCGATCTTTGTCAGAAGGAACTCCAGAGCGCCCACTGCTGGGGTGATCACACTGTTAAGGCTAGAGGGAATTTGGAAGGTGAGGAATTGATAAAGCAAACAGGCGAAATCTTCGGGCCTTGTAGGGCCTTTGGCGCCTTGAAATTTCCCGGATGAGATGAAAGGAGGAAAGTCCGTGCCAATGAATACACCTCCAGCATTGCCTCCAAAGGCGACGGGATACTTAGTATACTGCGTATCAAACGGTCAGCCTCGCAAGCATCAAAGAGCAACACATGTGGGTACAATTTACCATCTCGAAAGTTTGACTTGCAACGTCAAAGAAGGAATACGCGGAGGCCCTATTGGTCCAGTTCGCTGGGATTTTTTCGGGAACATGATACCATGTGCCATCAGACTTCTGCTTCGCACCGAAGAAAGAAGCCGTGTTTTTCAGGTTTGGCTGGTAATTGTCATTCCCGTTAGGAAACAACTCGTACACAAAGCTCGCGGCACCATGCGTGAAGATAGCCAGAGGACCCCAAAAGAAGTCTGGGTTATCCGAGCGAGATTGCTGATATCTGAGATAGCGAAAGTACGCAAGGCCGTTAAGAGCGAAAGTATTGTTGACGGTCTTCGCCATCATCGCGAACAGCGTATTGTTGAAACTGAAGTCGTCACCTCTACCAAGGAAAAAATCGTCTCGCGTTAATGATGTGTCCGCTTCGAATTTATTGTGTCCGCTGAGTCCAGGTTGCGAACCCGTTAATACAGGATTGACCGAGGTCCTACCTGTTGCATCACAACCGATTGAAAGACGTCCAGTAGCGAGATCACCGTCGGCTAGGTATATCGAGATAGTTGCAAGAAAGTTGGCAAGGTCGAAACCCATGTTATATACATTCTGTACAGCATCCACCATTTCGGTATAATTGGTGATGCCATCGCGCGCAATGAAGCCGTAGTTCGCAGCGGCGTTCAAGCCAGGGCAAGGGCCTCGGATATCATTAGGTCCAGGCGCCATGAATTGGTGGTCGGGATCTGCAGGATTTGGCACGAGATAACCTCCCTTTCCTAGACCAGGAATGCCACCCTTTGCACCGTTGTATGGGAAAGTCTTTGACACTGGGATAGGGAAAATATGGTCTGGATTGTTGGGACATGTTTCAGCGCCGCCAGGCTGGCTTCCTCCAGGCTAAGAAGAATATGCTCTTAGTATCCGCAAGAGAATATTAGATTTACCAACAGACGAGTAGACGGCATTTGTGATCAGGATATCTAATGTAAAAAAGAGTGTCAAGATCAAATCATACCTGCTGCCGTTGCCACAGAATATGAGCCCTACCAGAACTTTGCGCCGCAAACGGGAAGGCATACGTAGCAGTGGCAAGAAGCGCTAGTATTGTCTGACACCACATTCTTGGGAGGTTCTTGCGAATTGATGAGGTGAAGTAGGAATAATCGCGTATTGATGATGCAAACGACAGCAAGGTGGCTTTTGCTTCCTTTAAACGTCAAACAGCCCAGGCTTCTGCAGAATCGCATGCACGTGTAGAGCAGATGTCATAACGTAGCACCACAGGTAGGTGCCAATTTGGGGGTCGGCAGGCTAGCATTGTGGGAAGATCCCGTACTATTGAAGCAGTTCTGCAAAGTAGGTGAAATTTGATATACACGACTGGCGCCTTTGCAGGGTCGAGTGACACGAATCTGTGGAAGATGAGGAAAACATTTCCCAAAGCTGCCTAGCCAGCTGGTCATGGTGGGTGCCGCTGTCTCCCGAGGCTTTGCCAGTTGCAGAACAGCCATAACCAAGGAACACACGTAATCTTTGCAAGGCCTCATACAGCTGACTCCAGTATTCGAAGCATGCCCTTGACCGAAAGACACGGCGCGGAAATGCCACTCAAAGTTCGTCAGAGAAAAATGACAGTGGCTGGCTGCAAAGTGGGGTCGAGATGACGATTTGAACTCACTTGGATGTATTGGCAGAAGCCACTGAAAGTTGAAGCATAGTCAGTCAAAGCCATCAGCGAAGTGGCTGGTTCCTAACACATAGGCTCCTCCAACACGGAGTGCCCGGCTCACGATCCAGGTCTCGTCTTCGCCTAGTCACGCTGATGGTGGTGTTGGCCAAAATCAGACCTTGCCCGTTTGCATATTCCCCTCAACAGAACCTAGCCTCGGCTACTGACTGTTTGAGTTCGGAGCCACCACTCTCGTATTGCCAGTAAGGAACTAGCCTGGCAAAAAGGGTTTCAGGCTGAAGTCGACCACATGGTAAGGGTGTAAGAAGGCGGAGAATAAGAATGATGCTTTGGAGCCTGGAATGCTTGGGGAAGATAGCTTTGCAATGCTGGGCATGCACAACGACCCAAATATTCATAAGCATTGCAACGATACTGGCGGGTCTGATGGCTTTTCTTGTGGGTTTTGTATGGGAGATTGTATGATCTAGGTGAGCATCTCTATTGACGTATAAAAGCCTAAGAAGGTCAGGGGGAGGCAAGAGACCGACGTAGGTGCTTGCAACGACAAGGGCATATGGGCATAATTGAAAAGATCCCAGCATTTCAAGATATACAATGACCAAGATGAGGGTTTTCGAGAACAAGTCGTCGGGCATTGCTTGTGCTATGACGCTGCCGGTAGTGTAGCCTATTTTGCGGCGTAGTTTCAGTAGCGCCCACTTATGCAGAGAACCAAGAATAAGCGCTCTTCTCAGATAGCGATAATCGCTACAAGTACTAGGTATCCTACTGATTGACTCGGTGTATGACCTTCATTATGAAATTCTCATGTTTCTGTATTAGAGTATACATTATTGCGAAGCAAGATCGAATAGTCAAGTACTCAAGCACTGGCCGGTATTTAATCATGTGGGTCGGCGCGGGACTAAAAGACGCTCACTCTTCATTTTTAGTGGGCAAGGCCATGTAGTAGTATATAGTTTAATCTTCTCTAAAGGCCACGACTTTACCTACTTTTTAATTGAATTCTTTAATTGATTAATTAATTAATTAAGTTGAAATTATTTTCAAAAATTTTTATTTAAATCAAACTAATTTTTTTATAATTTTAATATTATATTCTATTATTTTCATAATAAATCACCTTAATCTAATATTATATAATACTTTTATCCCTTTAAGGGTATAATACGTTATTTATAATAATATAATATAGTAAATCTTACGTGAAAACGAGTTATCTATTTATTTTATATAATTTATTTTAAGTCCTAGTTTTTAATAATTTTATTTAACGCGATAATTAAAATCGTATTAATCGGCTCCTTTATATCTTTTTTTAAAAGTCTTCTTTTAACGTTATTTAATATATACTTAATAATTAACCGATTAATGAAATTATTAAAATAATTAATTAACGGCTCTTTAATTAATTTATATAATATTTAATTAATAAATATAATATATAAGAGCTTATAATATAAAAGCTTATATATAAAACCCTCGGGCCTCGGCTTTTATATAAATCTTTATATAGACTTTATAATTTAATAATAACCTCTTAATCTCCGTAAATTTAAGAATTCGCGTTATAACGATAATATATATAATATCCCCTTCGGGGGCACGGTACGTCACTTATAGCAATATAGTGCAGCAAATCTTACGTGGGAACGAATTATTTATTTATTCTATTCTATTTTAAGTCCTAGCTTTCGATAATTTTATTTAACGCGATAATTAA
>JANIPN010834857.1:0-10304 GCA_027478595.1 Erythroxylum anguifugum
CTAGAAGTTGTGAGAAGTTGAATTGGTTTGGAGGGAAATAAAAGAATAAGGATAAAAGTTGTAAGAATCTGACATTTGTAAAGCTGAATTGTTTTGGAGGGAAATACAGGAATAAGGATTGAGGTTTAAGTAAGTAAGTAGATTCTCAAAAGGGTAAAGTTGGCTTTAACTTATAGAGAAGAAATATAGACGAAGAGGGAAGCAAACCCCATGAGGTCAAATAGAAGGAGCTTCTATTTGAGTTTTTAAGTTAATTGTACCATGTATTCTTCTAATGTAATCAAGGTAGCCTGGAGTTAAGCTTTTTTGTACTATACTTTATTTGATAGTTGATGAAATTTTAGACTTTAAAAAAGAATTGGCATAAACTTCTCTTCTTTTCATTGGACACCCTGTCCTAAAGTTGACGAAGTGTAAGAAAGGTATTAAGCCTTTATCCAATTTTCTCTTTGACAATTTAGCTTACCATTTGACACTTCATCTATTTTATTTTGTAACATATTTACCTCTCTTGCCATATTCATGCTATCCAACTTTCAATACCTATGATATGAAGCTTGAATACATGTAGAAATGGTTTTTGCAACCTTACTAGAGGACATTAATTTTAAAATTCTTTATTTCTTCATCCTTTTTAATCAAAACTAATTTAAACGTTGGAGTGCAAACACCATAGCCACTTCCAACATTACTTAAAAGATTCATCAACCAATCATACATAACGCGTGATTTGAGGAAAGTACAGGCATGCACAATGTCACTTCTCAAGCCGTCGTCTTGCTGTCGACTGCCTTGCTCATTATTTTTTATTTACTTACTTTTTCCCTCTGAAACAGAGACAGAATCTGAGAACAGATATAGCTTAATGTTCGAGTACTTTGATTTATGAAAACAACCAGAGAAGCCAACAGAGATAGCTTATGTTCGAGTAAGGGATGACTTTTGATTTATGAAAACAAACAGACAAAAGTCACAAAACTGTCCGTCTAAGAAGAAAGAGTGGCCCGAAGATACACGGCCATGAATACGCACCGTTTTCCTCTTCATTTTCTTACCTATCTGCCTTTCTTTCTATTGAATTTGGGTTTGCGCAGCAATAGTCCTATTAAGCTGCTACGTGCGATTTAGAGAGGTCTTAAAATCCATTCTTAAAAGAAAATAATTATAGTAATTATTTTAAGCTTACAAACTGACAACCAAGAATAATAACGATCCGCCACAAAAACCATCCACCAGGTTCTGAGAACACTCACACCTCTTTGTTCTATAATTGCTAAGAAATTGCTCTTTCCTTGAATCCTCGGACATATAATCATATTTCACCGATGCATGAAGAGTGTAAGGATTTACAAGACCAATTAATGCAACCGGAAAAAGGAAACGCAGTGGCTCTTTCCATGATGCCGTCGGGTATTAAACCATTCCTTTGCAACCGTTCTATATTGGCAAATTCGACTTCAGATAAATCAGAGAACGGGCATGTTAAGGGCTCGCAGGACATCCTTGAACTCAAAATCATGGGTTTGCTTGTTGAACCTCTCGACCAGTTTGTATCTTACATCATTCAGATAAAAAGATTGGATACTCTCCAAAAGCCATTTTGCCTCTTCATCACTTAGCTTGCTGGTGAATACAACTTCTCCTCGGATAAGAACCATATCCTTGTTTTCTGCGAATTCGGTGTAGAAGGTGATTGTAAAGTAGGGAGACGCTTGAGTTCCCCTAACTTTATAGTCTTCAAGACCAGTGAACATGATGTGTGGCATCTGCACTGCAGAAAACTTTGATTTCAGTAATCAACAAGATAGTAGGATATAAATAACTTGTTTTGTTGTTGATTGAGCTAATTTGTCATAACAGTACAGACTAGAAAACTCTTAAACAGTTAGCTGACGAGCATTTAAAAGTTATTCGCTAAAAAATGCAATTCTCTAGGATGTTTGATCGTCCTATTCAAAGCCATCAAGCAACTAATACTTCCCCACCATGCTGGTACAACTACAGATTACCTAGGTCAACATGACATGCATGCTCAACGGACTTGATCAGCTGCAATCTCACTTAACAAGCAGAATAAACAGGGAAATGAATTAACAATGTTGATCCCTAATCGATATGAAGCATCAGTTTGCTTTATAGTTTTGCATAATATGAAATTCAGTAAACACGAAGCTCAAAAGTAAGCAGGACAAATGGTAATGCCAGAAAAATAGACTTCAGGAAACCAACCTTGAGCAAACATTGTAATGTAACCACTCCCTCTCCACAATGGAATAACAAAATAGCGGCTGCAGAAAATTGAGGTCAGAAAAGTTAAAAATTGGGAAAGGAGACATCCAACACAAAAAACAATAAAAATAGTAACTGGAAAGTTAAGAGGTACCAATCTGTTGCTCTTTGCAACAACAAGTGATAGAGTTTAGCGTTCATAGATGCACCAATGTGACCTCTTCCAAGGTGATACTGTCATAGGAAAACCTCAACCATAAATAAACTACTCAAAACAAACCAGTGCTAAAATTCATTCTAATAGAATTGAAAAATATCCCTTCATAAATAACCTAAATAAGATCCTCCCGCGTCAATACCGTAACAAATTTGTGAATATTTATGCTTGGTGAGGCTTAGAACTAAGCACTCAGAATCATAATCTGGGAAGGTACCATTCCAGAGCTTTGTTTATGTAACTCTAATCGCTATCTATTAATAATAAAAGATAATCGGCATAATCTCTTCTATGGAGAAATTTTGATCTTCAACGATATGTACTGGAGAAGTGAATCTCCCGAAAGAACTGAACTACGCAAATGTTTGTTAAGTGGAAAAAAAAAACAACTAAAGGTAAAACTATTTTCTCTACAAATTCCAAGAAAAGAAAATTGTGTACACATTACATCGTCCCAAATGGAGGCGAGGTCCTCAGGGGATTTGTTCTTGGCCCGCTCGATATCCATAATAGAATCCAGAGGCTTTGGCTCTAAAGGATTGAACCCAGTGGCGAATCTAGATGTTCTGGAAAAACCAAGAGAACCCCATTTGATAAAATTGCCCGGAATACCACTGGCTTCTCCCTTCTGAATCTTGTGGAGGTTTGGACTCACAGAATGGGTATAGAAAGTGCGCTTCAACGCACTGATGAAGAGAGTTGAAAGCAAGGATGCCCTTCTAACTTTTGAAAACGTCTGTTGCATAGCTAAGTATGCTAAGACTTAAGCCTATCAATTCGGTTGTGTTCGCTTTTCTGCAGCTCATTGAAGGACTATACCAAACACTTGGCAAGCTTGCCGTACAAACTTTAGCTATAGGCAGACGACACGATTGGATTGGATTGGATCGGCTCCGGTCGAGAAATGCGAAATGCTTGAGCCCGAAAGAATTTTGAGTAATGGCTGTTGTTGGTTCAATGGACAGCTCTATCTGGCCCATTTTCTTTGTTTCTTTGGGGAATGTTGTTGATTTGCCGCAGAGAGAATATATAAGGGTGTTGGTAGGATAACCTGACTCGTTCATAAATAATTTAAACCTGAATGTCAGGTTCAGCAATTTCACGAACCTGAACCTAAAGAACCTATAGGATCGGTTAACCTATTTTCAAGTTCGGTTCTCAGGGTAACCAGAACCTAGTCGTATCAATATATATGACAAAAAATTATAAAAATAATTAGTGAAAACAAATGCAAATTATTCATAAAAGTATGCATATAAAATCCATCAAAGATTAATCCAATATGTTAAATCCAAGCAAAGTAAAAATAAGCCAAACAATGTCTTATAAAAGATCCATATTAGAGAAAACAAAAGAGATAAATTATTAAACAATTATCCTCCAAATAGGATGGTAGGATGATCCACTGTTATACATGAAGCCACATCTATAGAAAATAAAGAATAAAAAGAGTTAGACTCGTTATTTCTTTTTTAATTGAAAATAATTATTTATTTATT
The DNA here is from genome assembly GCA_027478595.1 of Erythroxylum anguifugum. NCBI lineage: Eukaryota > Viridiplantae > Streptophyta > Magnoliopsida > Malpighiales > Erythroxylaceae > Erythroxylum > Erythroxylum anguifugum. The sequence goes on from JANIPN010834857.1 coordinate 3,946, forward strand.
TGTATATTAAAATAAGGTAAAATAAATTAGATTACCTGATTCAATTTGCTCAAGTTCTTCAAGTCTCTCTTCCGCGTAAAGAGGAGTTTGTGATTTTCTCAACCAATCTTATTCACAAACAAGAGCCTTCACCATCTTTGGAGTAAGAAAGCTACGAAATGAATCAAGCGCTCGACCTCCTGTACTAATCTCCCCATCAAAAGTTGAGGTTTTTGGTTCCTTTCTATTCCATGTTGGAGCATAGCTAGAAGTGTCCTAAGAAGTGTCACTGTCAATCAAGATTATTGTTTCACGTTAGTTGGTTTTACTCACTTCTACTCATTTAAGCATAAGCAAGTGGTCCATATTACCAAGTGAAGAAAAGCAGGTGGGATGGAAAAATATCAATGGCATCAATGGTGGCTTCCAATCTTCCTTTTGCAAATTCCACAGTTGATCAACTACTAAAACTCTTCAATTCCAAAGGGTTAACACTGGAGGACCTAGTCGTGCTCTCTGGTGCACATACAATAGGCTTCGCCCATTGCAAGCATTTTGTTGATAGACTTTACAATTATCATGGCACTAAACAACCTGACGCTGCCATGAACCCAACGATACTCAAGGCTCTAAAGATGTCATGCCCACCATTTGGCGGGAATGCAGATATTGTTATACCATTTGATGTGACTACTCCTTTCAATGGCATTTGGAAATTTACAGGCCAATTTAGGGTTGCTGACCTCGGACCAAGGTCTTTTTATTGACCCTAGGACTAAGCCCTTTGTCCAACAATTCGCCAAAGATAAGTAGAAGTTTTTCCAAGCATTTTCTATGGCAATGGAAAAAATGAGTTCAATAGCTGTAAAAAGAGGAAGAGAGCATGGAGAGATAAGGAAAGATTGTAGCTTGGTTGGAGATTGAAGTTTTCTTTTTCTACGTCTTTACTTTTAGATTTTATTTTCGTGTTTATGAATGTTAAGATTTTGGATAGCTGCAATATTTGTGTTTTTTTTTCATGCATACTGCAGTTGGACAACGATTGGATGTTGGAACTAAGACTAATATTGTAAATACTTAAAAGTTGTTATAAAAAAACTTAAACCTAACCTAATAATTTTATTTTGATGGGTTATCTACTTAAAATTTTTAAGAGAAGGGGTTCAGTTTTTCGGCTCATTTTTGTCTTTCTATATCAATATGAAAAATTATAGGTAAGCAGTTTAAGGTATTAACTAAAAAAAAGGTTCTGTTTTACTTACAAAAATCATGCAAACGTTTTGTTAATTAGAGACATTAATAACTTCAACATTTATAATAAAATCAAAAGGATTAAATTAGACCTTAACATTTTCTTATCTTAATTCAATCTAAACTCAAATGTTTCTAACATGTTTAAAAAATTAGAATCAAAATTCAATTTAAATTCAAACATTTCAACATATTTAAAAAGAATCATAACATTTCATAAGCATTTAATCTACATCCTAACTGGACTGGATCACCTCTTCCTATTACCATGTGCCTACCTATGAGCCCCTTACTTTATTTAGCAATTGAGACGTAAATAATTTAAGGATGATGAAATTTTTCTCTCCTCTCCTCTCTCATCTGTCTCCCTAATTTCTCTGTCTATATTTATTCTACAACCTTCATACGACAATGGATTCTGTTGGATAACAGCATGGTTAAGAGTTTCCTAAGATTATAATTTTACTAACCACTTGCTTAACACAAGGCAATATTAGAGGATGCTCTGTTATAAGCCTTCCAGCAGCTCTTAGCACGATTTGCTCTTCGACCTGAGAAGGAAAGATGTTAAAAACACAACATCCATTTAATATGTGAAAGTAATTCTTGTAGCGGAACGAAATCTTACCAACTTCTTAATATGTTTGTCTAATATCTCAAGAAATAGATTTGCAAACAAAATCTTACCAACTTCTTAATAACTTCTTAATATCTTCCATGCTCATTTATCATTCTAGGCAATGATTCTTCATTATGTAAACATTTTCCTTTGATGAAGGTAGTTTTAGAGTTGGAAACACTTTCACATTTATATCTAACTACATACCTATCATTAGAATTCTTCTAATCTCCTAGCATATTTTCAAGTTTCTCACTTCCCTTTGTCAATTTAGATAAAGAATCATTGAGAGCATCAATATCCTTTTTCAATGTTTCATTTCACACCTTAATGCGTTTAAGTTATGATTGTATCAATAATCACATTTTTGGATACTTTAATGTTATGCAATTCACCTTCTATCTTTTCATTTTCACTCATGCATGTATCTAACTCTTTTTTAACTTTCTTGAGTTTAGAAGAAATTTTCTTCGTTTTCTTACCCATAATTTCTGAACTTTCTACTAATTCATTATATGTCAAATCAATATCATTATCATTATTACAAGAATTAGAGTTGGATGCCACCTCATCATTGTCTATAGGGGTTAAGGACGTATGAGCTATCTCTTTTTCTTAATGCTTTCTTCTTAATTCACTTCTGTCATTGCAAGTTGGTGCTTTAAATTCCTTTTTCTTTATCTTCTCCTCCTTTGTATAGTTTCTCTCATACTCCTCATTATCTTAGATTTGAGGACATTTTAACTTCATATGATCAAGTTCTCTACATTCAAAGCAAGAAATATTAGATGTTTAAGGTTTTAAATCACTTTTTAACTTGAAGTCCTTTATTTTTGTATTGATGAAATCTTAAGTGAATATGTCATTAGCTCTTAAACTTCAAATGAAGGTTGTATTCTTTAACATTATGTCTATATTTAGCTATAAACAATAACGATCCGTTGTATTGATGCACTTGTTGGGTTTGTTAATGAAAATTTTCTTAATTAAAAAAAAAGAAAGTTATTTCTTTTGGAGAATTTATGCTTGTAGAACTTCTTGAATTTTTTGTTAAGTAAGCCAATGTTTTTTTCTTTGCTTTTACTAATTAATGTCCTCTTCCTCTTCCCTTGATTCTCCTCTAAGGCTTTAAACGTTAAATTCTTTTCCTTTGAAAGTGTCGTCTCTTCATGTGTCTCTTGGAGACTCATTTAGTATGTGAGGGGAGGTTCAATAAGTTCGTCCAATAGTAGCTTTATTAGATGCTTACCTTCTTGTATGGCCGTCACTTTAGCTTTCCACACATTTATAAGTGGCCTAAGCAACTTTTTTACCATTTGAACATTAGTATAGGTCTATTCAAGACCCTTAAGAGCATTAATAACGTCAATAAATCTAGTATACATGTTAGGTATGCTTTCCTGTGCCATTTCACACATAAAGACCCAATTGAATTCATTTCTTCCCAATGAACAAAAAAGGATATATATATACATGATCCTACTATTCAAGGAAATTAATCTCTTCTCTTGAGATTCTTATTCTTCTTTTAAATTGAGTACCTTTTTGTTATCTACAATTTTCGTTGGAATAAACAGACTATTAGAAACTATTCCCATAAGTCTACAATTTCAGATATAAAAAAGAATCTCACCCTAGTTTTCTAATAAAGATAATCATTGCCATCAAATAAAGGTGGTCTACTAATGCTTTGTCCTTTTTAGTTGAATGATGATGATGATGATGCTCCTAAAAATGCCATTGTGGTTTTTACTATAAGATTTCGTTAAAAATACTAACCTAATAAACCTACTCTGATACCACTTGTTAATCCCTAATGGCACTCAAGAGTGAGGGATGAATTAGATGGTTACAAAATTCAATAATTTTATAACAAATATACTCAATTAATAACATTTAACATAAATAAGAAAAAATTTTAATATAAAATAATCAAAAAATTGAAAAATAATTTAAAGAGGATAAGGAGAAGAGAATGCAAATTAATTTATAGTGGTTTAAAAACGACCATTGCCTACATTTACTCCCAAAACCCTTTTTGAAATTCTATTATGATTCTTCTTTCAAGGCGAAGAATAACCTTTTTGCAGACTTTCTTGATAAAGAGAAACTCTTCTTACATTCTTCTTCCAAGATGAAGAGGAGCCTTAATATCAGTTGGATCACCCTTAAGTGTAATATTCAACAACCCAACAAAGTATTATAAGTAAAAAAAAATAACTCACTTATTCATTTGATAACTCCAAAATGGCTCACTCACACAAATATGGCACAATGATGTTCAAATGAATGAAAAAACTCTCTGATATGTGTGTATACAACAATCAAAACCTTTTTAATGCAAAAAATGATAAGAAAATACTTATTTTATAGTATTTTCCCAAAAAATTGGAGTTGGAGTCAAGAACTAGTTGTTACAACTATATTCAATGCATTGGTTAACTAATATACATCTACAACACCATATTCACTAGTCGTTGGATACCGGTCAACTAGTAACCTATATTGGCCAACCAATATGACATACTAGTTAACTAATACATCAACTAGTAACTTATACGGTCAACCAATCTGACAGACTAGCTAACCAATGCATCAACTAATTTTACAGCAAACTCTCAATACTTCAAATTTAACAACTTTAACCTATATTGATTGACTAATCAACCCAAAAATATGATTTAACAACTTAAAATGCTCAAAACTAGTTTCTTTAATCTAAATATAATTAAAGGACTTCTCAAATTGTTCCATAAAGATTATTTGAAAGATCAAGAGGCTTTTATATTAAAATCAAAAGCTTTAATGCCTCTTGATGAATGCAAAGAATCATGTAATAAATTAAGATGAAATGATTATGCACGGTGAGCCTTTTAGATCATAAAATTAACAAAGTGAGCTCATAAATAATAATAAAAAATGTGAAATGACCTTAATGAGCCTTGATCTTCTTTTGTTCATGTTTTGATTTGATTCGTCATTTCATTAATTGCAAACTTCAACTTCTCTTTTGTTAACTTTATACACTATCTTCTTGATTTTATGGTTTTATTTTATTCTAATATTACTTTCATCAAAATGATACACACACTGGTTGTATTTATATTTTGTTATCATCATAACATCAATTATAACATCCCTTAGTTCAACAATTTCTTTTAAATTTCAAGTATTAAGTCTTAGATATAGACATTTCTTAATGATTTCTAGCCTTAAGAGTCAGCTTTAGGCACTTTTTCTTAGTTTCTAGGTCTTAAGACTCAACTTTAGGCATTTATTTTTAATTCTAAGTCATAAGACTCACCTCCAAGCATTTCTTCGTAAATTTATGCTTTAAGACTTAACTCTTAACATTCTTTTAAGCCTCAAGATCAACTTTAAGCTTTTTCTTTAATTTCAAGACCTAAGATCCTTTCTAGGCATTTTTCCTATTTTAACTCCTAAGACCCTTTATAGGAATTTTACTTTTATTTTCAAACCGTAGGTAAAACTGTAAATTTCTAAATATTCACCTATTTGATTTAATTTCTTTTTTGAACTCATAATCATCTTAGATATTTTATTTTAAGCCTCAAGTCAATTTGCAAACTCTTAGGCATTCAACTGCATGTTTTATCTCTACTTTTTTAGCTTGCTTTTGATTAGGTTGCACCAAAGTTATTTTATGACCCTTTTACTTCCTTTTCCCTTAGATATTTATCTTTCTTTCTTTAATAAGTTAAAGTGGTAACTCTATTGAATAAATTCAACATCTAGTCCTTTTTAATGTTTGAATATGTCCAAAAACTTTTGTGATAGGGATAGTATCTATATGAGTTTAATTTTAGATATAAGGTAACTATGAGACATCGATGCAAGTACCAATCACATTACCTCATTGGATAAGGAAATTATTTGGCATTTGGAAGAAGGTAGGAAAATTAATTTTCCGAATTTAATCATTCAAATGATGAGGAAGAAGGCAAACTTGTTGAGAGGAGAGCTCAGAGGAAAAACTATCAAGCATAAAGGAATGCCTTATGGAGCTTTGATCACTTACATCTCAAAGTTGCAAAGGTGTAATTTGAGTTCATATGAACATTATCCGTATCCAACAAGTTGGAGGTTTACACCCTATAATATAAGGAGTATGAAGTTGGTGAAAACTACTGAAAAGGGTTGGGTGTATGCTTATCATGTGGAGAAGCTTGGGTTAACATTGGAAAGTGAGCAACAAGTGCCCAAACGACAACGTTCAAAAAGAGCCAGTGAACGACCTAGTAGTGCAAGACCAAGCAATGTGAGGCGAAGTGAAGTATCTTGAGAAGACCTTCAAGAAATTATAGATCAAATCGAAGAAGTGAATGTGCTTTTGGATCTTCAACAAGAGATTCTCATTCGCTTGGAGAAAAGCATCAATAAATTTTTTTATAAATTCGGTTGTAGGCATGATTATGCTTCTCCATCTTGATGGTTATTGTATTTGATCTAGACCAACATTTCATGTTGTTTTCATCTTATTGTTTGTGAT
>JANIPN010834872.1:0-10301 GCA_027478595.1 Erythroxylum anguifugum
AGTTAAATGATTCAAGTAAGATAAATGAACTTGGTGGATTAACATCGAGGTTATGGAACATAATAAGATAGACATCAGAGTTGAGTGTATTAGCACTACAGAGATGTGAAGTATCAAGCGAAAGATAGAATGTCTCTGAGACTATCACCTTACCAAGATATGCTCAAGTTAGAGAAAAGCCTAATATAAAAGGGTCTGTATGGAATTATTATCAGTTAGTCTTACTAATGTGTTACATGGATATGTTTAGGAAATATTATTATGATCCGATATATGTGTTATTAATGCCGGGAGTGAAGAATTGTGAGAAATCTGAAATATAATGAGGGAACAGCTAAGGCAGTGTGATTTTTTGAAGAAAGTAAAGGGGTGACTGATTTCATTGACTATAGTAAATGTGAAACGGAAAAGTAATGAAGGACACATTTCTCCTACCTTCTTGATCAATCGGATAAGAATTTCGAGGACGAAATTTATTATGGAGGGGAGAAATGTAATATCTCATCACCGACGGGAAGGGTAAAATAGTAATTCGGAGTGGTTAATGAATGCGTAGAAATGCCTTTACATGTTCATGCATAATACAACATACACATACACGTGAATAGTAAATTTTGCACATGAAAATGACTGTATATGCATTCATGAAATTTTCCGGTATAATTGTTAATAAATGTGATTGTTATTAAAAATGTGATTTGTGTGCATGAAAAATTGAGTTAGAGAGGGTCATTGTGGTTTTTCAAATTTTAGCGAATTTTTAGAAATTTTTTCTGGAAATTTATATCTCCATTTAACACATGTCTTTGGTACTTTAATACCAAAAATTCACTCATTAATGCTATTCCATCATTACATGATCATACATCATCAAAACGCTCATTTCTTTTTATAAATTCTCCAAAATTCTAGACCTTCGGGTCTACTGTTCACATTCAATTAGAAAGTGAACCTAATGTAATTTGGTCATACTCTCTTCTTGGAAAGTGTTCCCCTATGTCTTATCTTTCCATTGACACTAAAATCACTCAATTCGGTTTAGTAATTTGGAAGATATGCCTTAAACATTTTCGGACTGTTCTTAATCAAAAACAGTTTACTATATACAACTTCCATCTAGAAATTGAACACCTTAGAGACTGAATCACGATTCAGCTTCTTCATATGATTTGTAGCCCTATTTCTGTAGTTTACTCCAAATTAAAAATCGTCTCAATTGGAGTCCTACAGATCAAAATATCACCAAAATACTGAAGCATGTTCAGTGAAAATATCAAACTTATAATCTTCCCACTGATCCCCTCAATTAGATTCAATCAATCTTTCTTAAATAAATTCAGAATGCTACAAATTTTTTGTAGAGAGGTAAAACAATGTCTTATAAATCTAATGCTTCAAGAATCAAGTCATTTGGAGGTCTATAGAAGAAGTTATGGTCAAAAGACTATCGGATGTTCATCAACCTCTCGAAACTTCAAAGTCGCCATGGTGTAATTGCACCGTAGCGACTTTTGCTATCAAAACTCCAATGTCAGCACTACGGTGCTTTTTTTGCTACCTCTCAAAGTTGTCGTAGTGCTTTTGCACTATGGTGCTTTTTGGCCTCAAAACTTAAAAGCATTACGGTGCTTTTCCACTTCTTCTTCTTCATTGATATCTCAACTTCTAAATCCCATACCTTTTGCTACAAATATCGGATTAAGGTGATTCAAAAACCATTTTGAAGAAAATTTCCAGGCCTATAACTTACATGAAGACCTCAAAAACAAATTTTACTTTGAAAAGGGTTTAAAATTCAACCCAATGTAGCTGTCCCGGATGCCCATTCCATGAAAAACCACGGACTTCCAAATATCATATCTCTCAACTCCAAAGTCTAAAAATTTCATACTTTATATCAATAGAAAGATAAAAGTAATATCTATAGCTTTCATGCAGACAATTTTGTCAGAATCTGCCTACATAAATACAGAAAAATTCATGAAAGTTTCAGCTTGAAAATCAGATTTCATTCTCTAAAATCAAACACTTCAAATTTTTATTTCTTGCTTTTCTACTCCATTTCAATTAACCCATTTACCATAAATTTATACTCATCCTAACATGTACACAATTTTTTTTTCATCACCCACAACACATACATGAACATTGCAAACCAAGTCATCACAAGTGCTTCATTTAACCAAAACCCATGATTTTTGACAAGACACTTACTTGATTTAGCTTCCAATTCTTCAAAATCATCATTAACCCTAACTCTTTCATCTCCGCAATCATCAAGTTTCATGGACGAATTGGTTGGGTTTTAGTGAGAATGAAGGAGAGGGCAAGGTGGAAGAGTAGCATGAAAGATGAGATTTGAAGGGTTAAAACTCGTGAAGAAGAGAAGGAGAAGGGAGGCTACGAAAATGGTGGAGAAAACCAAATAAAACACCAATGGCTTTTTAAGAAAGAGAGAGCATCGTCAATGACAAAACCAAAAAAGGGGGGCTTTTAATTAAAAGAGTAGTAGGTTTAAGGCATTGTGTGGCAAGTGATGTTTATCACTTGCCACATGTCCACTCCTAAAGCATTTGATTGGTTCTTTCATTTAACTAATCCCATCAATTTCTACTCCAATTATTCCCCCAAAATTTCAATGGCACTAATTAATAAATCAAAAAATTATTTATCTAAATTTTACATTGCCATTTGACTGAAAATTCTACTACCAGTTAACAATTGTCTTGCCACTTGGCATTTTTCCTAATCCAGAAATTACCCCAAATTTTTTAGAAAATTTTCCCCACAATTCTAAAAAAATTTATAAAATACAAATACACTCTCCAAATCAATTTTCAATACAAATAGACCAATTCTCAATAATAAGCACCTTTATTAACAATTATACCCGAAATTATTCATGAATGCATGTACAGTTATTTTCATGTGCAGAATAATTTACTATTCACGTATATGTAAATTCTATATTATGCATGAGCATGAAATGCTTTTCTAAGCTCTCTTTGATCACTCATATTTACAATTCTAGCCTTCCTGTAGGTAACGGTTACACATTATAAGTTTACAGCTGAAAGTAGAAATGTTAGGTTGGGATTGTCGATGGATGGACTCCAACCTTTTGGTCAATTTGGTCAATAATATTCATCATGGACAATAATAATTATTCCTTATAATTTGCATCCATAGATGTGTATGAAAAAGGCATATATATGCAAAGCATAAAATTGATGTATGCTTACAACAATTGATATCTAAATTGCAGCATCTTTGGGAATATGGTGTTGAGATATATGATATGTCTCTGAAACAAAATTTTGTGTTGACAGCAGCTTGGATATGGATCATTAGTGATTTTTCGGTATATGCCATATTGTCTGGATGGAGCACAGTAGGGAAATAGGCTTGTCCTTATTGTGCCAATTAATTTGATGAGTTTTATCTTCCAAACAGGGGCAAGACATATTGATTTGTAATCCACAGGAAACTTCTTCCTCTAGATCATCCAGTTAGACGCAATAAACAAAAGTACATTAAGAATAGGATGGTAAAAACACCTCCTCATCCTCACAAAGCTGGTGAAGAGATATTGCAAGAGATTGAGAAATTAGGCATGCTGAAAGTTACAAAATTTGAAGCTGATGAAGTTAATACAAGTATTAGTAAAAAATTTGGTTGGAGAAAACGAAGCATCTTTTAGGATTTGCCATATTGGAAAACAATTTGATACGTCATAATCTAGATGTGATACATATTGAAAAACATATTTTTGACAATTTGTTAAATACCATAATGAACATTGAAGGGAGGACAAAAGACATTGCAAAATCACGAGCTGATTTGAAATATTTTTGTTGAAGGAATGAATTACATAAAGATTTTCGCACTTGTAAATATCTGAAAACATGTTACACTTTGGACAAAAAACAAAAGGAAATATTGTGTGAATGGTTGAAAAGTCTAAAGTTTCCTGAAGGCTATGTTTTAAACTTGGCAAGGTGTGTGGACATGAGGGAGTACAAATTATTTGGGAAGAAAAGTCATGATTATCATGTGTCTATGCAAAGGCTAATTCCAATTGCATTTTGGGAGTTTCTACCGAATAAGGTTTGGGAAGTAATAACAGAATTAAGTTTGTTTATCAAAAGTTTAACATAATCTGAAATCAAGTTGGCTGAAATGGAAAAACTACAGAGGGAAATTCTAGTAATTTTGTGCAAGTTAGAAGGAATTTTTCCTCCAATCTTCTTTGACTTTATAGAGCATCTACCTATGCATTTAACACACGAGGCTAAACCAGCCGATCTAGTTCAATATCGATGGATGTATCTATTTGAGAGGTAATTCAATTGTAATTGAAGTAATAACATGTTTTAACAACTAAATTGTAATAACCCTATTCGCTAATATAGGTATTTGAATTACTTGAAAAAAAATGTCAAAAATAAGGCTAGAGTTGAAAGTTCAATATGTAATGCTTATTTAGTGAAGGAAGCTAGTACATTTTGTTCACATTATTTTGAGCCACATGTTTACACAAGAGAAAAAAAAGTTCCTCGTAATGATGATGGGGGAGGAATGAGTGATGCTGATGGTAACTCCATTTTAACATATCTTGGACGAACATATGGATGTTCAACAAGAAGAATGTTAACAGAGGAAGAAATTGAGGCTACCCATGGTTACATTTTATTGAACTGTCAAGAGGTTCAATCTTTCATGTAGTAAGTTGAAATTGATTATTTGGGTTTTGAAATTTAATGTTATTCATAACTGAAATACATAATAATGTTTTTAGAATATATGAGGAATTGTTCGGTGAGCTAATGCTTGACAAAACATAGGATAATATCAATAAAGAAGTTGGAAGACACTTTCCTCGATGGTTCGAGAAATATGTAAATTTTCACTTATAAATATTGAAATGATTGAATTATAAGATTTAAGTGTTCAAATGACATTATACTGTTTAATATGATAATTTCTTTTGTGTAAGCCTTAGAAAATCCAATAGAGAATAAGTTCATATGTGATCTTGTGAAGGGACCTTTGCGAATTGTTAAATCGTATCTGGTGTATTTCGTTAATGGATACAAATATCATACAGAATATCATAGTCATAGCATGGCAACAATAAATAGCAGAGTTGGCATATAGGGAGAATTGATGGATTACTATGGTAAAATTATTGAGATACTTGAAAGTGAGTACCCTGCATTGCCAATAAAGTGAGGTGTGATATTGAAGCGTGACTGGTTTGATCCAACTCCAAATATTGGTACAAAAGTGCATAGTCGATACAATCTAGTTGAAATCAACAAGCGAAGAAGATTTAGACAATTTGAACCTTTTATGTTGGCAATGTAAGCGATCTAGGTGTATTATGTCCCTTTTCCTAGCTTACGACAAGATAAGTCAGATTGGTTGGCCGTTTGCAAAGTTAAACTTAGAGGTGTTTTTGAATCACATGGAAAAAGAGAACAGAGAATTGAAAGTGCAGCATTTTAGGAAGATGTTTGTGAAATAAATGCATCTGTCACATATGATGATAATGAACCTTTAAACGATCCATCTAATGAATATGTTGAAATTTCATCTGGAGAGGATGCTGAGGGCCAGAGATCTGAAGAGGAGCCTGACTTTGATTCTAATTCTTCAAAAAAGAAGATGATTTTGATTTACAATTAAGTTATGATAGCAATTAATTTGTATTTGTAATTGAATATTATATTCAAGAAATCAATTATTTCCTTTTCAATATATTGTGTAAAATATTGAATCCGAATTGTTATATTTCTAGAAAATTTAATCAAATATGAATTTGAGGTTGAAATATGCCACCAAAGAGAAAACATGAAATAATGCTACCAAGGTTCAGACAATAATTCGGAGGTACTTACTGTCTAGGTGAAGCATCACATTCTACAGTTGGAACTGAATCCCCTCCTCCCCTTCCAGCTACTATACTTGCAGATGAGGCATCACCTTCCATACCTGCTGCTACACTATCCTCCACACCTACATCATCCACTACCCTATAGCGACAGAGATATCAGGGGTTATACAATGTGGATGAAGGAGGCGCCCGTCAGAATAGAGCTAAGGGATATGACGGAAGAACTTACATTATAATTGCCAATAATCTATAAGTGAAAATATATGAAACACTATATGTTTATAATTAATTCATAGTTTTAAATTTAAAAAATGCTATAAAATTGTTTGTTTTTATATTAGGTTGATTCCGTCTGGACTGTGCTCAAGAAATATGACATCCAAATTCAAGGAGAAGATTGATCTTGAGGTTTATGTATGGAAAAATATCTCTTAGGCCACAAAGGAATTTTAATATCAGGAGTTTGAGGTACACAATTTTTCTTTTTTTAATTGATTTTAATACATTGATTAGATAAATATTATTAAATTATAAGTATTTATCGAATGTTTTTCCTTTTGTTTCAAAAATAATTTTTTTAGGATTCTAAATTTGGCGCGGTCATTAATAAAGTATGGGAGAGACGAGCACGTACACTTTATCGGGACTTTGTTGTTGCGATACACAAGGCTATATATGATCACCTTATATTTCTAAACAAATATGGAGTCGTTGATAGTAGTATTAGACATCACCTGAGGCAATGTCTATTTCAGAGCATAATTCTACCAACAGAAGTGGAGGATTAGGGGGGAGAGAGTCTTCCCGTACATACGGGAGGATCTATTACCCACCACGAGCTTATAGAGAGACTTGTAAGTATTTATACTTTACATTTATATTTAAATTTTTTAACTTTGGTGTATTTCAATTTAAATTGATGTGTGAATTTTGGAATTAAAATATGTGTGTTATGGAGAATGATAACGCTATAAATGTCTAGTGTTATATATGGTTGTGTTGTTGAGTTATTTTCTTGTTCAATAGGGGTAACTATCATAAAATTAAAGGAAACTCTGCCAAAATTTTTATAAATTCTAGTTCACTTATAACATTTTATTCTTATGTAGGAAAAGTCTATAGGCATGAGCCTACACTGTTGGACCCAGAACTTTTCGTAAGAGATTAGAACCATTGAATGAGAAATTTTAGTGATTAGTCACGAGTTAAGAGAAAATGAATGAAAGTTCTAGAACCAAGAAATGATAGACAAGAGTAAAGTAGAGAATACGAAACGTGGGGAGATTCATGATTTGCTATGGTGTTTTGGTGCATAAAAGATTTTTGTGAAATAGAAAGAATTAAGATGAAAGTTAGAAGTAAAATGAGAGCAAGATTGTGTAGTAAATTGATGAAGAATAGGTATATATGTGTATGTTCTGTTATTTGGGTTCATAGATTATGATTTATTTTTGGAGGACATTGATTTGAAATGAAGTTGAGGATGAAGAGTGTATAGAGTAGAAAAAGGTGATCTTGGTATGAGTTATGTTAAGGAAAGATTCTGAAAGAAAATGGTAGATGATCTAGAAAATATTCATTGAGTATGCTTCAGTCTTTTAGCCACAACGTTTTCTTTCGTTGTCCAAACGAGATGATTCTTAATTTGTATTAAACTAGAGATATATGGCTACATTTCTTATGAAGAAATCGAATTTCAATTCTATCTCTAAGAATCTCAAAATTTGTCATGAAATTAAGAATTGGGTGCAGTACATCGGTGTATGAATGGAAAAGTTGTCTTAGAAATTTAGGGGAAATTTTGGGATTTATATGAATAGATTTTAGCAAAGTTTCCTTCTGAAAAGTTTTAGATCTTTCTTTTATCTTTCCAACGGTATATAGTTTGAAAATTTTAGACATTTGAGTTGAAAGTTATACCCTTTTAATTGCTTCATCTTAGTATGACATCAGCATCGTCTCAGTTTTGTTCCGTCTTAGTTTTGCTTCGTCTTAGTTTTGCTGACGTCATCTTCGTCTTAGTATGACGTCATCTTCGTCTTAGTATGACATCAACATCGTCTTAGTTTTGTTCCGTCTTAGTTTTGCTTCGTCTTAATTTTGCTGACGTCATCTTTGTCTTAGTATGACATCATCTTCGTCTTAGTATGACGTCATCTTCGTCTTAGTATGACATCAGCATCGTCTTAGTTTTGTTCTGTCTTAGTTTTGCTTTGTCTTAGTTTTGCTGACGTCATCTTCGTCTTAGTATGAAGTCATCTTTGTCTTAGTTTTGGCCAACTTTGTCTTAGTTTTGCTGACGTCATCTTCGTCTTAGTTTGACTTTTTCTGTCTTAGTTTGACCATCTCAGTTTAGGCCGCCATCTTCTGTTTCATTTTTGACACTTTTAGAGGCTGAATCTCGCTTTGAGGCCTTCATGAAAGTTATAGATCTTGAATTCCCCTTTTCAACCATATAAAGAATACCATAATCCAATATCTGTAGGGAAAGTTATGGCAATTTTCCCAACTTTATTTTGTCTGATAACATCACTTCGTCTAAAAAATGACGTCATATTGTATAATCCATTTTCAACCCCTCAGATAAAATAATTTTTCTTCGACTTCTTCATAAGAGCTGTAGCTTTTGGATTCTTCTTTTCAACCATATAAATAACACCTTAATCTGATATCTGTAGGGAAAGTTATGGCAATTTTCCCAACCTTGTTTCGTCTGATGACGTCACTTCGTCTAAAAAATGATGTCATATCGTCCGTTTTATTTTCGACCCCTTAGATGAAAGCATTTGCCTTTGACATCTTCATCCAAAGAACACCTTAATCAGAAACTTCTACAGAAAGTTATGGCTGTTTCCCCGAAACAGGTTCAGTATGATTGAGGTCAAAAACATGGTTTCTTCTTTTGACCATAACTTCTTCACTAGACCTCCAATTGACTTGATTCTTGAACCATTGGATTCGTAAGACTTTTCTCTACCTCTCCACCAAAAATTGAAGTTATCTGAAATGAAGTAAGAAAGATTAAGTGGAAAAGGTAGGACGGGAACAGTGAGTGTGCTCTTAAAGGATATGAACTGGTGTTATCCCACTGAACATACTTCAATGTTTTGATGATATCTTGGTCTGTAGGAATCCAAATGCGATGATTTCTAATTTGTGGTAAACTAGAGACATAGAGCTATAAAGTATCTGAAGGAAGTGAATTGTGATTTAGTTCCCAAGACTTTCAAGTTTTGGGTGGAAGTTGTGCATAGCATACTGTTTTGGACAAGAGCAGTAAAAAAATGTTTGAAGTCTATATTTTGAATCATTGAACCAAATTGAATGATTTCGGTGGCATTAGAAACTTAAGACAATGGAGGATATTTTTCAAGAAGAAAGTGTTATGTCAGAATGTTCAAGGATATTTTTGGAATGACACTTAAGTATAAAAGACATAAGGCATAAATAAAAGGGTAAATGGGACAATCCTCAATCATTAAGGGCTTAATTTGACGAAGAGGTTTTGTATTGCTTATAAATAAAGGAGAAAACGTGAATGAGAAGATTCTAGAGAAATAAAATGTGTGGATGAGAAATGAGTGAGAAAAGAGATATGAGGGAGAAAACAAGCTACGGTTTTAATTTCCTTAGTCTTTAAGAGAGATTTTGAACTCGTTCAAAAAGAGAAAAAGGTAGAGGAAGAGAAGAGCTTCCCCTTGAGCTAAGGATCCCTTCATTTGGTGAAGAATGAAGGTAAGATTATTTTGAAAATCTTAGGTTTTTAAAAGGATTTTAGTTCATGGAGTTTAGAAGAGGGATAAGAGGGATACAAACCTTATTGAGTGGAATTTTTTGTTATTGTATAAAGGGATCAAGAGGGACAAGAGGAACAAGAGAAGAAGCATTTTGAGCAAGTCAAGTCTGTAAGCAAGGAAGTCAAGGTAGGTAATATGTTTATAGTTTTGTGTGATTGGGCAAATTCTGTCTATGTGTGAACATGTGTTAAATGTTATGCATTAAAACGATGCATGACATTTTGATTGATTATGTGATTAATTGTTTGAAAATGATTTGTTGAAAATTCATGATGATAATTTATTTTGGTAATACCATGAAAGATGCAAGATTTTTGATATAACTAAATTATGATTTTTGATCAATGTTATGCCTTGATATCTGTCACGACATTCTGTATAAATGAAAAGAAAGAAGAAAAAGCATGAAAGCATATCATTTTGATAAAATGATTTTGATCATGATTATGTGCTTTTGATTGGGCGAGAGTGGAACCATTCTGTTCGTCACGTGCACGTTGACAAGAGCCTTTTCCCGGCTGCCCGCTTGTAGCATATGAGCTCCGAAATGGACTCATTCTGTTCATGGGGTAAACTTCGGTTTCCTCATTCTGTTTCATGGAACCCTT
>JANIPN010834890.1:0-23689 GCA_027478595.1 Erythroxylum anguifugum
GCAGTTATGCTTGTAGGGCATACGATCAGCATGTTGTACATTGTCATGGTAGGCGTCCTAAGCAACCGGCTGGAAATCCGATTCAGTCTACCATGGCACAGCTCTGCTCAATACTTGCTCGTTGAGGTTGAGATATCTCGCAACTGCACATGCGCTGCTGGCACAACATAGGTCAATCTACATCTAGCTTACCCAACAGTAGAACTGGCCGGGGATGAAAAGGTGTATAGGCGATTCTTATTGGATTATCGTCTCTGTGGCTTAAAAACAGTAGGTATTTTTCAAAGTCCGTACGCCGATTGGGGCTTACCTGGAATTTCTGATCCGCCTCTATCATTTCTACCAGCATGACCTAGTCCAACCAAAAAAAAAAGCTAAGGATTGGAGTCCAACCAGGCGATTTCAATGAGAACGAAACAGGCAGAGCCCTTCTGGCCCCAAATATCAACACAATCACTTCACCCAGAAGGTAGTATCGCCCAGTCCTCCCCATAATGAACCCACACCCGATTGAAGTGACCGCGATGGCTACGGATTCGGAATTAATCGTAGCCCCGTAGATGTAGCACTTAAGCCTTAGAGATAAAAACACACCGGAGCGTAGAAAAGAAGTCTAAAACGAGCCGCCGAGACGTACCAATTAGCAAGACAGACAAAGAAGACCGATCGGTTGAAAAGGAGCCCAACAGGAATAATCAGCTCATTAGCAACCTTGACTTCGACATACAACAACAAGATTAAAAGAACAGCAGAAAGTGGCAACGACACCAACTCTAGCGGATGGCTCCACTCGACCGTATTGCCACCAGCATTGAGCCCAAGCAAAAATAGACACAACGTCGCGACAATTCAAAAATGCGCCCAAATAATCAACCCACAAGTACCCCTTCCGCTCTCGACCCTCGCCCTCCGCCTCCTCCGCCACCGGCCCACTCTCCCGCCGAAAACCCTAAACCAGCACCATCGACAGCCCCGTAAATGGAAGCCGCAAGAAAAACGCAGTGAAGAAGACGCCGATGAAGGGTCCGCTTAGGCGGAGGAGGACTTGGGTGGTTGTTAGGGCTGCTGCTGGCTCTGGGTCGTAGGGGGGTTGTTTTTGTTGTTGTTCATTACGGGCGTCTTCTTCTGAGGGGGTCGTCGAGCTCTCCGGCTCCGCTTCGCGGTCGGATTCTTGGGTGGGTCCGTTGCGACCTGCGACGAGCGGCGTGCGCTCTTTTTCGGGCTACATGAGAAGCTGCCTAGGTATCTAAATGTTAAAGTTCAATTGAAGAAATGGGATTTGAAAAAGGCTTTTAGCTGACCATAAATCACTAAATGCTCTTGGATGGCAACGCGGTCGTCTTCAAGTTGGCCGCTAAATCGACTGGTGTTCCACGAGGTCGATTAGGTTGTTTTAGTTGACGGCTCCTCACTAATTTAGCTTGAGGAACCCGTTACACTAGCAGTAATGTAGCCGTCAACGATCCCCCTAAGACTCAGGCTTTCCCCCTTTGGCAGTAGAGGATCGATTTACGATGCTTACGGGTGATTACCCTGAATCCACCGCGCCCCATTTGTCAAGGCTTGATTCAATAGTTCTGCGTTACATTTCAATGCCTCCTTCGCAAAGTGTCTCTCTCTCCCAGCTTCAAGGCCGCTCGATCATGATGCCCTGCATTGTATTTCACGGTATCATAACAGGTGTTTTCTGTGAGCTTAGCCAATCGGGTAATTAGCTAATTGATGCTACAATTAACTAATCATGTTACAATTAGCCAATTGATCAACCATTTAGCCAATTTGTGCGCCCCGGAATCGTCGCTCCTATTCACATTCGCACCTTCGAAAAAGCTGGGGCCTAGGTGCCCTTGCACGAAGCTATCGCTGTTTAACGTCTACGCAAATAAAAAAACTGGCCAATTCGGCGCCAAAACTGGCTACATCAATGCTAAAATTAGCGAATTCACAAATTAGGTATGCCTACAGAACACATGGCAGGATAGACAAGCCTACAGAACACACATGGCAGGATAGACAAACTGAGGGATCTCCGCGAGTCGTACCACCACACGCTGCACCACACCTCCGACGGGGAACACGGGCCATTAGTATGTAATAAAATATCCCCCGAGAGCTTGTTATTGATCTCTCGCTAGGCCTATCGATCGACAACTGATTCGATGAATTGGGGCAAGATTTCTAGAGGAGCATTTACCTTCATACATCATTTGCCCTCGGCGATGAGCCATAAAGTAGGTGCGAATGATCTACAAATTGTCGTCGCCGAAGGCTGTAGCCCAGGGGATGTTTATCCACCGATATGCTCCACGCATCCCGCAAATCTTGCTCTTGTGCAACCCCGCACCATCAGCTGAAAAGTATAAATCGTCTGTTTATCCTCGTGGCCAAGCACCTTATTGGATGGCAGGCACTTTTGAGTTTCTCGTAACGCTCAAAGTTGTCCCTCCTTAATCTTGAAGACAAAGAATCCGTGATGACGTCGACCCCATCTCAACTGCTATATGTGTAGATGGGGGAAGGCATATGCTTGCTCTGGACATCCACGCCACACTCTCTGATAGCATTGGTGGTTTTTGAATGCAGTATCTGATCGACTAAGTTTGCTCAGTGTGCACACAAAAATTGCAGTAACTTCGAGGCCCTGGGAAGACACCAAACACCACGCCCAATAGAGCACATATCGAAGATATCGTAACACACAATACCGAAGCTATTGTGATGACTTTATCCAACAGAGCTGATGAAAAGGCACGGGAAGGTTCGCACACCACGGATAGTGGGCTCGAGAAAAGCAATCTGTCTACCAACTCTGGAGATGTCGATGAGGCCCTGCAAGCTTTCAAAGGCTTCGAAAATGAGGAACTCGAGATTGACGAAGCTACCAGCAAGCGGCTTGTCCGTCGAATAGATTTATTCCTTATGCCAGTAGGTTACCACTTTGCTGAATATATCTCTACCATCAGCTGACGGAGAAAAGATTATGTGTGTCTGCTATGGACTTAACTATCTTGACAGTTTGTTAATAGATTCCATGTACAGCGTCAGTCATCTAATTCAAAGCAGAAACTACTCTTTCCTACGCTAGCGTCACTGGCATAGTAGAAGATATTAACTTACAAGGCGATGACTATTCCTGGTTAGGTAGCATGTTCTATTTTGGTATGTATAATCAAAAGTTCAAATGAGTTTGTACTGATACTAGAAGGCTATCTTGCGTGGGAATTTCCTGCTGGAAGGCTGATGCAACGGCTTCCTCTGGCGAAATATAACGCCGCCAACATTATTTGTTGGGGAACAGTTCTTTGTCTTTTTTCTGCTGTGACGAATTTCTCCGGTGCAGTG
Source organism: Erythroxylum anguifugum (assembly GCA_027478595.1). Taxonomy (NCBI): domain Eukaryota; kingdom Viridiplantae; phylum Streptophyta; class Magnoliopsida; order Malpighiales; family Erythroxylaceae; genus Erythroxylum; species Erythroxylum anguifugum. The sequence continues at coordinate 3,343 of JANIPN010834890.1, forward strand.
GCTATCAGATTCTTCTTGGGCGTTTTTGAGGCCAGCGTCACGCTTGGGTTTGCTCTTATTACGTCTCAGGTAACTAAATCAGTATCGTCTCATATTGAGTTTCATTTGACTGTTCTAGTGGTACACAAAACGGGAACAGGCGGCGAGGGTTGCGCTGTGGGTCAGCTTCAATGGCCTAGCGCAAGTATTCGGTGGAACCATAGCATATGGGATCGCTGCTGGTAGTGTTAGGCACGGCTTCTCTCTCGCTCCCTGGAAAATCATTTTCCTTTTCACAGGCTTACTGACTATTGTAATGGGAATTGTAAGTTCTGGATTTACTTGCGTCAATAAGAGGATATGTGAAGTTTCTATCCTCAACAAGTTTCTCAATAAAGTATCAACCCCTGTGTTCTCAATGCTGACCTTGGTGCAGCTATTTTTGATCATGCTTCCAGACAACCAGCTCAATGCTTGGTGGCTCACCCAACGGGACAGGGCGCTAGCCGTGGAGCGAGTTCGCTCGAATCAACAAGGAATCGGCAACAAAAAGTTCAAGTGGCATCAGTTCAAGGAATCATTCAAAGACCCCGTCACTTGGATGTTTGCCCTTTTAACTGTAACTCAGATGGTCGCCAATGGAGGGCTTTCTAATTTCTTCAATCGCATAGTAGTGTCGTTCGGTTACACCAAGCAACAGTCCCTATTATACGCAACGCCTGCAGGTGCAATTCAGTTTATTACTTTGTGCACATGGGGATATATTTCGCAGACGTGGGGTAATCGGCTGGTATGGAGCGCTGGAGGTGTTGCTGCAAGCTTACTTGGTATGATTCTCATCGTTGCCCTACCTATCGAACGTCCCCTCGGGCGACTGCTGGGATACTACTTGACAAACTGCTTTACGGTGGGATTTGTTGCAATAATATCTCTTGTATCTAGTAACGTTGCAGGGTAAGTCTATTGAAACTGGTTCAGAACGATAAATTGTACTAAAGAATTTTGCAGGTACACGAAGAAAACCACTGTTGGAGTTGTGTTCCTGGTGTCGTACTGTGTCGGAAATATTATTGGTATGTCACGATATATTGCCTACACACTACATGAGATGTTAATTCAAGGTACAGGTCCTCAAACCTTCCGGCCTGAACACGCCCCTCAATATATACCAGCAGAGATAACAATTATTGTTATGTACGCCTTCAACGTAGTCGGCTTGGTTCTCTTAAGCTTCTACTACCGTTGGCAAAACAAGAAGAAGGCGGCCTTGCGATCAAGTTCTGGATATGAGAAAACCAAGGACGTTGAATGGTTAGATTTGACCGACTGGGAGAACCCTGAGTTTGTTTACGAGTATTAGAGGCCGACCACAGACACAATATCCATAGTATCATCGAAAGTTAGGATCGATTGCTGAAAGAGAGAACAAATCTAAAGTCAAAGGAGCTCTAATAGATTTTTTAGGGTAGCAGCTATATTCGAAGCGCTGATGTAGTGCAAAATGCTGTAAACCATGTGTGAAGACTCTATCAAAGACCATCTAGCTATCACAAATAGTGTATCTCTCAGACCGGGCTACTAGGCTTATATAACGCTCGTGAAATCTGAATGATAAATATCAATCTATCATAATTAACTCCTAGTTTACTATGATTATAAACGTTCGTCATAGGTTTTTGAATCATTTTACGTATGAGCCGCCATACTGTGCTGTCATTTGGGATATTGTTCATCAATTATTCGGTGGCAGCAGGCACGTGCCTCATTTTCCATGCTCTCCCTCGCGATATACCTAGATTCTTAGAACGCGCGAAAGCCGTATTCTCATGTTATAAGTATATACTAATGGTCTAGATGAAACAAGTTAATTAGAATATATTATAACAAAATTGGACACTTTAAATTTGAACATATATTTAAATCGTTTTCACCATTCACTGAGCTAGGCCGAAGAGCCCATTATGTAAGATTGTCTTGACATTTGAAGTCACGTGCGACCGGCGCACGGAGCATCCGCTCACAACACCTGATTGGAGTTTTAGACGCTAATCGATGCACTGTACTCAGTCCAAAGCTAGAGCCATCGCCCATCTCATCTCACTTATTACCTCTTCTTCTTCTCTGCCGCCCCATCGCCATCGCGCAGCAATACCTTATTGCTGCCTCTCTCAATGCGTCGGGCAGCCGTTCAAGCATTCCGAACTGCTCGACGCAGTCACCATGTGTTCACTGCTGCACGCCGACTGCTGACCAAGAGGCCATTATCCGCGACCAAGACAACACCACCGCTCGTCGACTATGCTCCTGGCTTGCGTGCCCACTATTTCAGCCTCCAGCGTCCTCCCTCGCCGCCGTCGATCATCCTCCAGTCCTCCATGTACTTTCGCAGCTTCACCATAGCGCTCGTGTCGTCGCTCGTCGCTTCCGGGGCTTGGTACGCGTACAAGGAGGATCCCAGCGACTCCTCCCTTCAGAAAGGATCACCACTGTCAAATAGCCCGTCCGCTTTCGTTGCATCAAATCATCTGTCGTCGTCCAGTCTACCTGCACCTAGCACCAGTGCTATTTCTCCTCTAGAAGAATCTGCTGAGGCCACTAGGAGGGCTTTGGTGGTAGATAAAGACCAGTTTTATACGGGGGATCTTGCGGGTGATCAGCCATTATCGAAGCAAACCGATGCTTCAGGAAGACTAGTTCTAGAGATGTTGAACACTGAGCAAGCCACAAACAAACTCAGGCAGCTAGAGCAGTCGTATCTGGTAGGAAGAGGTCAAGGAGTCGTCAGATACGATGTTACTCAGCTGCCGAGCAACAATCCCATAGAGGATGACCATGCCGAGAAAATCATAGAAGTACCTGAGGCTGTGACTCCCGTCCAGAGTGGGACAACCAGCACCGACTGGATGTTCTGGGGTGTCTTTGACGGTCACAGCGGTTGGACAACGTCTGCCAAACTTAGGCAGTCTCTGATATCATTCGTCGCCCGAGAACTTAATTCGACATACCGGGCTGCTGTCGCCGATGCTTCGAACAGCTCACCCGATCCAGAGGCAATCGACGCCGCTATTAAGAAAGGGTTCGTACGTCTCGATTATGAAATTGTCCACGAAAGCGTGCAGAAAGCGTCGAAAGCAAAGTCAAAAACGGCCGCCGTTGAATCGATTGCTCCTGCCTATTCGGGTTCGTGTGCTCTTTTGTCATTCTACGACCCCAGGACAAGTCTGCTAAGGGTTGCTTGTACCGGTGACTCTCGTGCCGTTCTCGGCAGAAGGGGAAACAGTGGAAAGTGGACAGCTACCGTGCTTTCTGAAGACCAGACTGGCGGCACACCCTCAGAAATAGCACGTCTTCGAGCGGAGCACCCAGGTGAAGAACATGTTACTAGGAATGGACGAATTTTAGGTCAGCTCGAGCCAAGTCGAGCATTCGGCGATGCGATTTACAAATGGAGTCATGAAACTGCAACGTACGTGAAGAGAGCGTTTTTTGGAAAGACACCATCTCCATTGCTCAAAACTCCTCCGTATGTCACAGCGGAGCCTATCATAACCACCACCAAAATCGAGCCGGAGAACGGAGATTTCTTAGTCATGGCCACCGATGGCTTGTGGGAGTGCTTGACAAACGAAGAGGTTGTTGGACTCGTAGGGCAGTGGATAGACACTCAAACCAAAACCACGACTAGATCTGGATTTGGAAGCTGGTTCTCGTTCAAGAGCAGTCTCCCGGTTGAAAACCCATCCGATGGCTTTGGCAAGGGTCAACGGCAGCCCATCAGGCAGGAACAGTGGTCGATCAAGAACGCTGAAGATAGGTTCGTAGTAGAGGATAAAAACGCGGCAACACATCTGGTTCGGAATGCTCTCGGCGGCAAGAACACGGATATGGTTTGTGCATTGCTTTCTCTACCGAGCCCTTATTCTAGGAGATACAGGTAAGACACCTTGCCCATCCTGTTTTCACTTTGTTATTTGACTAACATCCGGCACAGGGACGATTTGACTGTGGAGGTTATTTTCTTTGGGAGTTCCGCGAAGAGTGGTGATGTCGTTCAGAATCGTGAGGCGTCGGCTGTTACCAGTTCCGGTAGACCTAAGCTGTAGAACTTCGTTGCTGCAGGAGCATTAGGCTTCTCTTCAATCTTCAATCAGATCCATTCGATACCCACACTTTTTTCTAAAGCGACTATGTACTCTCTAACTTGCGTAATTTTCAGGATCGCAGCTTTGATACTTTGTTCTCTATCCTCTGCTGTGATGTCTAATCTTACAAGATTCCTCAAGCTTCCAGTTAACAATCACCAATGTGTAACAAGCTCAAGTGCTTTTCCACCAAAAACACCTTCTCAAAGACCTCTGCGCAACAAGCTCCATAGTATCAACCTGTCCAGCATACTGACTCGCCGTCTCATTTCTAACACAGTACACCTCAAACCACATGAAATATTTTGCGATTCAATAGCAGAAATAATAGACTGAGGCAGCTTCACGCCAATATGATTAATCAAAAATACTGCATGTTCCTTAGGTCCCTATCAATACAATAAATTTATAATTTTTTCAACGTGGATATAAGAGACTTATTTTTACCGATAATATATATGGTAGCAGTATCTTTAAAATCACTCCCGCAGATCTTATAAAACACCCTAACCCCAGCTTCCTGACGCCAGATCAAAATGTCCTGAGGTATCAAATAAATAAAGAAGAAAGAAGAAGAAGAAAGAGCAACGAAAGACATTGTAAAAAACCTGAGTGTCCGAACATAATTTTCAGGAGAGCTCGGTAACAATGTCCTTACGCTTGCTGGCCTCCTTCCTAAGCCAGTCTGCTACCACAACATGCCCATTCACATCCGCTTCTGCAGCTGCAGTCTTGCAACGCTCGGCAAGCGAATCGACGTCCGGGTCATGTTCCATCAATAGTGCAGCGATGTCTAAAAAACCGAACCTGGCGGCAAAGTGCAACGCGGTATGGTCAGGCCAACCACTAGGCCTGGCTGCTGGATTCGCTCCAGCTTCGATAAGCGCAGCGGCTATTTGTAGACGACCGGCCTCAGCAGCACGTTGTAAAGGAGTTTCCGAATTAAGAAAGTGGTTATTTTTGAGCCGGGAAGGTTCTACGATATTGGCATCTGCACCCCAGCTCAGAAGAAGTTTAGTCATGGCCAGGCTTTTGGAAGATTTCAGAGGTGCTCCCGTGCCTTGTATGTTAGGATCTGCACCGGCCTTAAGAAGGATTTCCGCCACTGCAACATTATCGTGCCTTACAACACGATTAAGTGGGTTCGTTACTCTCTTATTTTCTTTCTCAGTTCCGTTTGGGTTAGCACCATGGCGTATGAGCGCCCTGTAGAGAGAAAGTTCCTGGGATGCAGGCATCCAGCAGAGTGCCTCAGCTGCTGGTTTCGCGCCAGCATCTAGCAAGGTCTCGCAAGCAGCAGCAAAGTATATCGAATATTCGCCAGTGATTTCATAAAAGGTGTATTTTCTTAGCAGTTGATTCAGCATTAGAGATAGCCTATCAGTGCTCACAAGACTCAAGTCCACGCTATCAAGGATGTCCGGCAAGTTCTGCATTCCTCCTGCAACGAAACAAGCAAACTCAAGCTGGGTCGAAAGGTCTATCGCGCTGGCGTCACGGATTTCTTCGACTAGCCTAGTATTTGGGCTAAGTAGTGCTTCTTGAATAGAAGAAAACCCCCGCTTCACAGCTATAGTTTCGCGAATCTTCAAATCCTTCAATTCCAATAGAATTTCGTATCCCGAGGCAACAGGACCATTCAAATTGGCACCATTATCCAATAGAATATTCAAAATATCGACTACCGAGTCGACCGAAAGATTCAAATCGCCCAAACCGTCAGAATCATCCATTGTAATATCCGTAATTTTCCCCTTATTCCGGACCGCTAGCTGTACTGATGTAGCCGCCGCTTCATATTTAATTTTCGGCGGAGCACTTCTAATTGGATGTGACGCTTCAATATCAATTTGTGACTGAAGTTCGTGCGATATGTCACCAGCGGGTACACCTTCTGGGGGAATTTGAAGCGAAACTGTATCGTCTATATCTGCCCCGGCTTCAATAAGCAGACGGACCACCTGAACATGCCCGCCCGCCACCGCCGCTTCTAGAGCAGTTTGACCGCCTGCATTGATTGCCCCACGCGCTTTCACGTCTGCGCCTCGCCCAAGAAGAAGCTTAACAATATCAAAGTTTCCCGAGCTTGCAGCTGCTTGCAGTGCGGTGACACCAAACCAAGGAGATGCTGGGCAATTTACATCGGCCCCATGTTGAAGTAAAAGCCTTACTATATCGATACCGCTGTTTTCGCAAGCAGATTGTAACGCAGATCTACCATTAAAAAGTGCTGGAGTAGCGTTAACTTCAGCCCCTTGTTCTATAAGCCATAGCACCAGCTCCAGATTGTCACTTCCAGCTCCGTGTTGCAATACTGTCTTCCCTGCCGAGGGATAAGCTCCATTGATTTGAGCGCCATAGTTTAGAAATAACCGGATCAGTTCCAGTCTTCCTTTCTCCGCTGCAAGTTGAATGGCTGTTCCTAGGGGGCTCTGGTGGTTCACATCAGCACCATAGTCCAGAAGAATTTCTGGATCAAATGTATTGAAATAGACAGCTATCTGAAGTGCTGTAGCATATGATATGCGAATGGAGTCAATGATATCTAATAAATTTTCCAGGTTAGATTTTCCGGTCCCGAAATATAGCAACTCGTTCATGATGGAATTTGTAGGGATGCTATATTCTGTTAAACGAAGAGCGTTAGGATCGGCCCCATTTAGGAGCAGAATATTGACTACATCGTTGTGACCCCCTGCTATAGCAAGTTTCAACGGATCAAAGAATAGCCCAGAGGTAAAAAATTGCAATGTTGAATCAAGCCATGGACGTGAAGGATTGTCATGAGCTTTGCGGTTTACCTTTTCCATATCTTTGATATGTGGTAATAGTAGCTCCACCATTGCTTTATTTCCCATCACAGAAGCTACTTGAAGGGGTGTGGAGCAATGCAATAGACGCTTGCATCCTTTAGGGACTGGGTTGATGTCCCATATCAGAGTACTTGGCGTAAGATAGACAGGTCCGTCACATCCTGCTCTAAGTAAAACCTCGGCACACTCACAGTTTCCCTTGTAAGCAGCGATCTGTAATGCGTCAGACCTCGGTTTTGCACCAGCATCTATCAGGCTTTGCACGATTCTTGAGTCACAGGACTCTAACAAGGCGTTATTCAAAGCGTTATTCAAAGCGTTATTCAAAGCGTTATTCAAAGCGTTATTCAAAGCGTTATTCAAAGCGTTATTCAAAGCGTGAGTTCCAGGTTTTGTAGTATTCGGATCTGCGTCAGCATTTATAAGATGCTTAGCGGCTAGGACAGTCGTAGAACTCGCAGCTTTAGCTAGCAGCCTGTCTAGTACGTTCCCATAATCGAGAAACTTTGATACAGCCTTCAGTACTATGCTTACTAAAGCAGGATCATCTAGGAATACTTTGCTTTCGAACGCTTTGAACGCAAAAATTTGTACCGTCGGAGTATCAAGGCTAAGGAGGCGTCTAATCATACCGTGGAGGTGATTGTATCTGATCCATAAAAAAAAGGAATCGAAAAGCTCCATTTGGTCACGATCGCTGTTGGTAATATGTATTACGAACTTCATAAAATTGAACTGGACATCGGCGCTATACTCTTGTGAGAATTTCGTAGCAATATCTTGGCTCGATCCTTCAAGCCAGAAGTCCAAAGATTTATCTGCGATTGACAGGGATTGCGAAGATTCTGCTACTTTAAAGGCTTTGAGAAGTGCACAGAAGTCTCCTATGCTTGCCTGGAGGCTAGAGAAGTGTTCCTTGGGAGATTGCATAAATAAATGCTGTGGCCGCAGAATTTGTTGTTTTTGGCCTACCAATTCGAGGTCCATTCCAAAATCTGAAAGCGAAACAGAATCTGAGCGTGGGGTATAGCTCCCTACCATTATGAGTTCATTTTCTAGACGGGGCGTAGGAATATCCAGTTCAAATTCCTCGACAGGGCTCAGCGTTGGGTCGAGGCGGAAGAGCTGCAGAGCGTCTGCACTATCTACTTTCTCTTGGTACAGTCGAACTTTTGGATGTCAGTACTACTGTCATAAGCTCCCTGGTTTAGGGCCCTTACATATTGGAGCCGACCGGCGGAGAAAATCCAGGAACGGTAGGTTGGAGTATTTGATCTTGTTAGCAGGGTTAATGGTTGATGGGCCTCGTATACTGAGGCGGTTCATGGGATTCGGCGTTGCAGCTGAGAATCAGTGAGTTTTTAAAGCTGTAAATAAAGGTATACATACAGGGTGCTATCATTTGGGAAGTGGTCGAGACATGCCTCGAAATTTCTTTTTTGAGCTTCTTGTTCGGCATCAGATACCCTTGAGCATGAACTTCGCATTCTTCAACATTTAGTCTACGGTCATGGATACTCTGGTTAATTTGGTTCCATGTGCGAGAGTTCAAGTATTTCCTCAGATTCCATTTGTCCAGCTGTGTTAGATATTGTTGTCGGCTGAATTCTTAGCTTCACATAATCGACGTCAAAGATGGGCAGGCTTACCTCGCAGAGAACCCATGGTTCCTCAACATGAGCTCTCTAACTTCCTTGAGAGTCTTTCTTTCTTCTATGTAGTACCCCAGGATACGAGGCCTCTGGCGCTCCCAGGCGTCGTTTGCGATAGCTGATTTGCGTGGCATAGTCCTGCTTATTTAAGGTTTGCATAGCACCTGTAGATCTTAGGATATGAGAACAAACACTTCCATTAGGAAGTCGAGGTGAATAGAGCAGTTGGGCGTTCTTATACTTCAAATGCATAAATGCCGATTGCAAGGCTATGACCTTGCAGCGTGAGCTTTAGGGGCCTCGCGACTAGAGCCCGCAGGCGAAAGCGACGGTGGGCCGTCAGGCTTTTTCTGGCTGACAGCCCGAACACAATTGGCTCATGCCAAAATATTGTTTCGAGCGGCCCCTCAATAGCTGGGCGAGCCGGTTGCATGACGGCCGGCTGACGTACCCACATCTGCGACACATCGGTCTACGTCGGGGCACGCGAATGGGCAGTTCCAAAATATTGTTATTCCCGTTCAGCAAACCTTACGCCTAGCTTTGTGAGTGGGCGCGCCACATGCGGGTGTTGTTGTAGCATAAGTATAGGCTTACCGAGAACTGCGCTCCTGTCTGATTGGCGGATACCAGAATATTTGAATCGTCAAATGACTGCCATTTCCTTGACGTTTATTTCAGAGGATTAATGTAGGTATTCGGGCAGACCCGCCCTGTAGTACTCCCAGGGCATATAAGCAGCACGTAGTCCAACGGACATACGGAGAGAGCCACAGCACTTACAGCCCCGCTAATCCTCCTCTTAATGTCATTGACTGCTGAAGCAATCATTGCCCTGGTCGGCGTACTCGTCGCTATCGTCCCCATCATGATCTTGCTTTGGAAATTCCACAATCGTCGACGACAGGGGCGGTCCATGAACCAAATAGGTGAGCTCACATACAGACGTTTAATAGCTCTTAGATTGACCCTGCATCTCAGCAAGCCTCTCCAGAACAAGCCACGAGATGTTACCTCTTCACAATACTCGCTCCGACCAGCAAGTCATATGGGTAGCCGTAGAAATTAGATAGCTTCTGTTGTTCGGCGTATTAAGAGTATAGACAAGGTAGCAATGGGCATAACTGGATAGTTTCGGAGCCATGTATTATGATCAATTGTTGGAAAGCGAGTGAAGATGTTTCGATCCAGGAGTTGGTGTCTCTGTAATAACACAGTCTTGAAACCGTGGTTACTTGTTTGTTCGTGGCTGACTTGGGGTCGTTGGATAGGGGCGGTTCCGCGCTTGGAGTGCTGTCGGCCGTTTCCTGTGGTTGGGTAGGTAGGGCTGTTTTGAAGGTCTTGAAGGGAGGTGGAAGCTGAGAGGTTGAGAGAGTGAAGGAGAGAACTGGGTAGGCTTTGTCGTATCATGGGGGTTTGTGGTTGGTGGGATTGGGTGTTTGGGTGGTGGTGGTGGTGGTGGTGGTGGTTGACGGTGGCCGCTGGTTGGGATGGATGCGAAAGCGTGGTCGATCGACGGCTGTAGGACCTCGATGTGGTGGGATGGATACCTGGTAGAGTTGATACCTGGTAGAGTTTCTAGTTCAGTAGAATTAGATAGCTATAGTCTTTAGAATTTATAGTGGCATGTTTCAGAAGTCTGGTGTGCAGTTCTTTTGCTGATACGAAAGCTTGGTGTTGCGTTGTAAGAAGTCAGCCAGTTCAACGATTAGGTATACAACGAACGCCTCAACCAACATAATTATTCAAATATATAGCCCATTAGATCAAAGGAGTATGCTTTTAAATTCATATTCCAAAATATATGAGCTATTAATATACCTTCTAGCCACTTTCCTGATACCCAGAAGTTATCCAATCCTGGACCAAAAAGAGAAAAAGTTCACCACCCGCATTGGGTGGCTATGAAAACCCCATCTTGTGGGATTTTCTGGTTCTACGGCTTAGAGTTTTGGTTTCGAGTTTTGGTTTTGGTTTTTGCTGGTTTGAGTAGGTTTGTCCTGAACAGCCCCCTAGCTGCCGCCTTCCTACTCCCGAGGGGTTGTGGTGTTTTATTTCGTGTATTCGGTTTGGTTTAATCTATTTCGTTGCGGTGATTCGAACTGTCGACTTCGGTTGTTGCTGGATTGAGTTGGAGTGACCTGAGTAGTGCCCCTTACTACCGCTGCACCATACTCCCGGGGGCTGACAGTATGGCCTCTTATTTGGGTATATGAAACTTAAGTGAGTGAATGAATGAAGTGGGCGTGTGGCTGGGCAGGGAGGCCTGGCACGCGTCGCGTCGGGACTGATACTCAGTGAGTTTGGCCTTGGCATTGTGTAATGATATGCCGAGGACTCAACAGCACACAGTAGGTACTTCCCGCCGAGGTATTCTTAACAATCATGGCTCGTCCATTGGTCCCAGTTGCCCACTGTGTCCTCGTCAAACCAAGTCACTTCCTAACAGGTATTGAGAAGCTCTATGTGAAGTCCCCTGGACGTTCATCCGTCCAGGTCAAGAGCCTCCTCCCAGCCTTTCAAATCCCACAGGTAAGAATCGTATGAGTGCCATGAACTTTGAGATCAATGAACCGACTCAAGTATCCTAGTCTGATTGATAGGTTCAACTGTCGTAAGCCTATTCGTGTTGTATCAGAGGATATAGTTGTGCCGTCATGGTTCGACAGAATCGGCTGGGTCGAATCGACTCTGAATATCGTCTCAACAAAATCATTCCTGCTTCACCGGCTTCATGCACTCCACTGAAAGATAAGTTATTAGTCCTAACCAAATACGTTACATAGTAGATATCAAAATCTAATCTAGAGAAATCAGATACAGGATTCAAGATTATACTCTAGGATCAATTATACCAATAATATACCAATCAAGAATAAAAACATCATGAAACGTTAAGTCAATGCACAAGGAAAGAACAAAAGGGGGGTTCATGGAAGTGTTCATTAATTAATATGTACTCTGTATTCAGTTCTATCAACCAGCATTAAACTCCACTAGAATTCAATCAACATCCCCATTCGAAAAAAATGTCTTTCCCCTATGCCGTAGTCAAGAATGTAATCGGGCGGGAGTAACCCGCAATCAACGCCGTCAATGAAGACTCGTAACATTAGTCTATGCAAATGCGAGGTTGTCGTTCAAAAACCCACACACAAACCGGATGATGTCCCCCAGGAAAAAGCCGGAAGAGGTATTTACAATCCAACCGTAGGCTCAAGCAAACAAGGGGGGAGCACCAGAAGAAGACCCACAGAGACCCACCCCCTCCCCCGTCTATTCGGTGATTTCCAAATGGAGAGAGAAAGAATTTCCAATACCGCAGCCGTGAGCGAGCATACTTTCTATCAGCGAATAAATGCTTGTCCTTATCTCAGTCATCTACTGAGCCTTCGCACTCTTAGCCTTCGCCTCCTTAGCCAGCTTCCTCTCGCGCCTCTTGGTCGCAGCCTCCGCCCCAGCCTGCGTATCCGCGATCCAATCCCACCAGCGAAAGCTACTCGAATAATTCCCAATAAACTTCTCATGATGAACATCATGCCAATCCGCGCCCCCCCAAAACGGCAAAACATTATGCAAACTCCAGGGGAAATCGTACCCCGAATGCGCATCGATGGCCTGGAATAGCCGTAGCATGATCCACAGGTACATGGTCAGCACGTGCAGGTCGCCGGTCAGCGAGGCCCAGAGGATCGGGGCGCTGACGGTTCCGGTGCCCAGGATCATGACTTCGATGGGGGAGGCGTACTCGGCGGCCATGCCGAAGGGCGCGCTGTACTGGTGGTGGATCTTGTGGATGTATTTGTACAGGGGACCCCAGTGCAGGGCGCGGTGCATCCAGTAGTGCCAGGCGTCTTCGACTACGAAGAAGACGGCTATCTGGAAGAGCATTTTCCACCAGGGGGGGAAGGGCACGCCGTGCTCCATGCCGAAGTAGGTGGCCATTGGGTGGAAGAGCCTGCGGGTGGGAGTGTTAGATGTGATGTCCCCATTGGCAGTTCTTTTTTTTTCTTGACAAATAGAAGGAAGAGAGTTGGGGTTGGGGGTTGAGGCTGCTTTGTGCTTACCAGATCTGAGGCAGCTCGACGGTGAAGTGGGAGAGCAGGACGAGCTTCGCGCAGCGCCACTGCTCCTCGGCGGTGGGGATCTTCTGGTTCTGGATCTTATATTTCCTGAAGTAAGGTATCATGTCGATGATTATCCAGGGCAGACTGCGACCGAAGTAGACCTGTTGTCGACCAAGTTAGTACTTATCCGTAGTTTAAAAAAAAAGCTTTGGGACTAGAATGGCAAGCCAAGACATACAACTTCGTGCATCGTAAAGCTTAAGATTCCCGTTGCGAGCACATCGTTCTGGATAAACAAGTACCAGGCAGCCCACAGCCTCTCGAAGAGATTGAGCTCGACGTTGTACTCTGACACCTGTTGGAGGCTATCCCAGTAGGTGGCGGGCCCACCACCGAACTGGGTGGTGGAGTTGACGAAGCTCTCTATGAGAGACGCGGCCATAGCGAAGGGTGAAGCGCGCCCCCAGTCGACTGGCGATTAGGTGCTTCGAGAGGTAGAGGTGTTGTTAGGGGAGAAACAAGAGTTGTAATTGAAAAGAGAGAAAGGTGTGAGATAGAACGAAAGAAGTTGTTTGATGAGAAAGAGGTAAATCAGATAAAGAAAGCTTTTAGGTTAATCCTCGCTAAGTTTTTTTTTGCCTTCCGAGATGCGCACGGGAAAGTGGACTGACTTCTATGGCGGGATCTTAGGGGAAGGAGGGGACTACACTAAGCCAGATCAGGGGTGACTGCGTTGGGGCACTACATACTAGTACATAGTAACAGAGCTTTTGTGTGCGTGCGCGTGTGTCAGTGTGTGGGTGAGGGTTTGGGTGGGAGCCGGGCGCCCGCCTTTCCGAGCGCTGACTTGCGCCCCTGAGTGACCTGATGATCCCGGGACATGACTGATGCCCCCGCCGAGACCCAAAAATTTTCGCTGGGGAACAACGAGTATGACTAAGCGGAATCCTGGATTCCAGTGTGAAAATGCCAAGACTTGTACCTGAGACCGAAAAGGGTCCTAAGAGAGCTAACAGGCAGCCCTATACCTCGTACCATCTGAAGGATTGGGTAAGGCTGCCTACGTATATACGATACCTATGACTGTAGGTATGACGAAGCACTCGGACTCATGCCACAAGCTTGAACATTCCCATCAACCATAGGGAGTTCATTACAACCGCGGTTAGGAAACACCAGCGAGATGGCAAGGATGAGAGCTGATTCGCTACGGTTTTGCTTACATTGCAGCCTTGCGGCAACGCGTGCGGAGGCTGGGCGGGGAAACAACGAGGAGAGTGTTGTATATACCACGCAAAGACTACTACCTACTTAACCCTCTACGGGAAGGATTTGTACTGCAACGTGTGATAATAAAACAGATCCAAAAAGCTTAATATCAGTCTAGAAAGTCGGCCATGGCTAGCGCCACCGATTTGGTGAGCCTGTCTTCGTCTTAGAGCGGCTAACAAGGTCGTAGCTGACTCGGTCAGATCACGTACATTGGTGTGCCGCTTACGGTAGCCGGAGTCATACCACTGCTATGGAACATGTTCAAAGGCTTGCGGATTAGGTATAAGCTATCCCGATCCATCCCTTGGGAGTTTCGACCGTTTTTCAGCCTGATTACTGACCCGGCGGCGGGTACGGTAACTGTTGTCGCGAAGATCCCAACCCTCGTCAACGATACCCTTTGGAAAACCAGAGAGGCCGATGAGCCTTTAGAAAGCCACCAAAACATAGCCTGGCGTTTTAAAGCCCGGCGCCACCGAATGATTTTCCAGCTTTTTGAGCTTGGCCCTAAGTTGCTACTTGACTGCGGCTTCTGGCCTTTTCGGGACAGGGGCTCGTGGGCTTGGTCCTTTCTCGTTGGTAGTTCCAATGCATTGGACTCTCGACCCTGTTCTGGGCCTACGTTCGATGGAGAATTCACTGTTCGCCGGGGTTCGCTTCTTTTATATCCCTGGATAACAATATGTCTTACCTATAACTTTGACTTGTCACTTTCAAGGGCTCCAGATGAACTAGATTATTACGAAGATTCTGGAGGTTCTGGGGAAGTTCGTTTTAAAGTCGATTCGGATATGGGCACAAAACCAGTTCCCATGGCTATGACATGGACTCAATTTGTATGGTTAGCCTTAGGCCTCGGGGTGGACTTACGTGATCCAGGCTTTCAGCTAAACTTTCCAAGATTTCTCAATTCCTCTGGAACGGTGCTCATGCATGCCTCGGACATTGATGACCGATGGACGGTCAGACTAATTACCGGTATACATAACCGCTTTATCCTTAGAAGGGCGTTGGCATGGGCCAATGTGATGGTGCTTCGGCATGATAGATCTTATTTCTACCATAAACTAGGCGATCAGTCGAGCCATCCGCTAGAATCATTTAATTTTCCAACTCAAGAGCGGCCTCGGGATGCATCGCAGACTGATAATGGAACGGATATGGATGTAGATCCCAAGGACTTTTATTCCGGGACACTATCTGCTCTGGTATGGCTTTTCTACAGACTTGATGCTTTGAAACCTAGGCAATACTTATACGGATATGGAGTGAGTATAACCACGGGACCATACTACATACCCGTTTCATGGAAGCTCCAAGAATGCCGACTACGTAGTCTTTGTCAACTTAAGGAATTAGATTTAAATGGTCACTTGGAGCAAATTGTAACAACACTTTTTACCACAGCTTATCCATATAGTCTAATGCCACATGTCGTAACAGCAACTCAGATCCTTCAACGCTTACGAGAAGCATTTGAGTTATCGAAATATGTTTCGGGGAGCTACAAGACTGTCGAATCTCTTGAATATATCGACAAGAGGCTTAGAGACGCTATTAATGAAGTTGCAGGGATTGACCTCGGCCGTGCTTTACAAATAACTAATAGCAAGATGGAGGACTGTTTGAAGGCCGTAAGATCATCCTTAACCAGCGTATTAAAAGAACAGTCTAAACATACCCCTCACATTTTTACGAATGCTTACCCTGACCTCGATTCATTTGCGAACATAAAAGCTTATCAGTCCAAACTCGATCCCCATATGACAGAAACCTTCGATCCAGATAGCGTCAAGGAGGATGAAGGTCACGACTCGGAATTTCTGCCGCACATCTTGCTCGGGATGTCCGACTGGAAAGAAGACCTGAATGCCTCTTGGGGGATAGATAAAGATCTAGACAAGCACCTAACCGAGCTCGAAACCTTAATAGCCAACTTTGGGGGTGAAATAATCGACTCTGAAGACGCAGTAGGTCGTGCCAGGGTGTCGGTTCAGCAAGCGATAGAATGTTGCTACGAAGGGGCATTTTCAGCACCTAGTTCCCAAAATATCTTGAGGAAGATCTTGAACAAAACAAAACGCGTGGTTTACCTCCAATAAAAGACGAATTTAACCCATCGGTGATGAGGCGCAATGAACCAGACGGTTAAGCATTCGCACGTAAGGTGCCAGAGGACCTTGTTACAAACTTATATCGTCTGTTCTCGCGGCTCAAAATATCGTTACCATGCGGCAGTTTAATAGTAGCATTGTCTGTAGGATTGGACCCAGCCCTTCCGGGACTGCTGACGCTGAGGATAGTTTGGAAATTACATATAGTAACGGGCATGTCGTTTTCAAGGGTTTGGATCCTAAATTTGAATTTACATTCTGAATGAAGATATAATCCATTCAGGGCCCTCTAAGGTTATAGTCATGATAATTCAGCAAATACGAATAATGAATATAGTTAATCTATTTAAAACTGCTGTTTATCACATACTAGGACTAATTTTGTGGCTTCAATCATTATTGTGTCCGGCGGGGCCTGAAAGCCTGAAGCCGGGGGATCAGCACCCTCAACTTTCAGCCTTTGGGCGACGGTGTTGAAACTTACAGTCCCATCTACCAATGTAGTTTTCAGCTATCTCCCCTCCGCGATCACCTCAAGGCTCAAGGTCTGGCACCATTTCTTTCGCGAATCCTGTCGACCGCGCTCTGCACGTCGAACAAAAACACCATCCCCCACATCTCTTTACCGCCTCGACCTTTTCTTTCGAGGCAGCGTCCGAGCCACAAGCTGCGGTGGTGATTTCGAAAACGCAAGCTCTTCTACCGTTAGCCTTCCATTTACGCACTTGATCCTTGGTCCACCCGCTGAGACGATCGTTCTCTCGACGCAGTCCCCCTTAAACCAGCCTACCCCAAAACTTGCGTCCTGGGTATCGTGGTAGGGGCCTTGAAATATGCTTGTATAGTTCGTCATCTATTGCCAGCCGTTGAGGATGCTGCAACCATCGTTACCGGCCTAAGTGTTGATGCTGTGAGCGATAATAGCTGAATCCACGAAGTTGCTCGCGATGTTGTAGCAGCCCACAGAGGGTGCAGCTACGGCGGCCGCTTCCGAGAGTGCGGCTGCCGGTGAGAAGGCGGCGGATGCTGACACGGACGCAGCGGATGCAGTTGATGATTCGAGGCGGAGTCCGAGAACTTCCAAAACAACCTCAAAGCAGCTTTTCTAAAGGATTCGAACCAAATGGCATAGTCCTTACCCACACTCAAACATATTGCCATTTATAGTATCTTTGAGGATTTCGTACAGAATTCTGGAAACTGGACTATTATTCAAACGAGCTATAAGAACTTAAACTATATAGAAGACGATGCAATTGGGAGTGCCTTCGAAGAATCCAAAAAATTCTCTTGGTTTGCCGGAGCAGAAAAACTCATTAAAACCATTCACCCACTGAAGCCTTCGGAGAAGAATAAATGGACCGAAGAAAGACTGAAGACAATGCCCGATATTCACAAAGATCTTAGGACGATTTTGGAAATGTATAAGGTGTACTTCAAATCATGTTTGACGTTAAATCAGCTTGTTAATATCAAAGCTAAGGAGTCTACAGTGGAGTATCAACACTATGAACTAGATGATGAGATACTTGTCTCTACTTCTAATCTTAAATTAAGAAGCAGACCCATCCGTTTTTATATTTAAGGTTCGGCAACAGGCTCAGAACATTTCGCAACAATAGTTTAACCAGCCATTCAGTATTCCAACATCGAACCCTAAAATCTTCGTGTGCTAATTCTGTCGCCATTGATCTAGCTGTCTGACTCATAGTACCATTTCGATGCTAGTTTTCATGGTTGACCTTCTAAAATTTTCGCTTTTTTCGCTGGTAGCAGCCCCCAAATCCAGACAGAAGCCACTAGAATCGCACAATTTTCATTCTTACGTTTTTTCGCATTTGATTTACTATTCTTGCACTTCATTTGCCATTCGTTCTATCGTTCTCATCGTTTTTCATCCTCTAAAAACTCCATTTGCTCGCAGCAAAGCCTTTGTTGCTAAGAAAGCATTCCACTGTCCGGCATCTATCGATTCTTGAATACATACCACACCAAACATAATCTATATATGATGTCGACGATCAAAGCCAGCCTCTTCATCATCTCCGACACACACGGCAAGAACTTTGGCCGTACGAACAAGCCTCTTCCAAGCGCCGACGTCGCGATCCACTGCGGCGACCTTACCGATGGCTCCAAGCTGGAGGAATTCCGCAACGCCATCAAGCTGCTCAAAAGTATCGATGCGCCTCTAAAGTTGGCCATCGCAGGCAACCACGATTTCACGATGGACCTTCCCGCCTTTGAGAGAAAAGTGGCAGAAGCAACGCCGCCACTGGATCCTGAGCTCGTTGCCAGAGAATACGGTGTTCCTGGGGAAGCTAGATCTCTCTTCGAAGAGGCAAAAGATGCAGGTATAGTGTTCCTCGACGAAGGATCTCACCGAATACCACTCAAAAACGGAGCACTATTGACAGTATTTGCCAGCCCTTACACTCCAGCACTCGGTGCGTGGGGTTTTCAATACCACCCAGAAAAGGGACGCGATTTCCCTATCGAAGACGACGTCGACGTCGCTATTACTCACGGGCCACCAAAGGGCATAATGGACATCACTCATGGCCGAGAAAGAGCAGGCTGCCCCCACCTATTCGCAGCAGTAGCCAGAGCCAAGCCACGAGTACACTGCTTCGGGCACATTCACGAAGGCTGGGGTGCCCGGCTAGTAACCTGGAGAGATGATATCGGGGATCAGCCCACGCATTTCACGGCTATCGATAACAACAACTCTTCCGTGATCGAAAACCTTGCTAGCTTCAAGCCATCTAGATTCGACACCGAGGAGGATATCGGGAGGAAATCAAAGAAACTGGCGTTTTATCAGGAGGAACGGCACTGCAGAAGCAGTCATTCTACTGGAGATGGGCAGCCTTTGGGAAATGGGAAGCAGACGTTATTTGTTAATGCATCGGTGTACGAGGGCGGAGAAACTCTGGAGCAATTACCATGGATGGTGGACATTGAACTTCCTGCTGTTATTAAGGATGATGATTGAAAGAGATTTATTACGGATTTGGTCATGAGAAACGAAGTTGTATGTTGTATAAGTATGCATGTAAAACATACTATGATAATATGAAATTGTAACATATGGAGCTGTTCTGCTCTCCTAAAATTGCTCCCAACGCCAAGCGATCCAACCTCTCTCGCCACCTCTGACAACAGCCATCGAAATTTAATCATGTCTGCTGCATAATGCAGCCTATTGAGCATATGCTCGCCTCCCGTTGAGGGCAGCCAATTAAAGTTTTGGAGCACATGTTATTTCCCGTGTGGTTGGCCCGCGCAAGACGATCACGGATGGAAGTGCGATAACTAAAGTTTGTTACGACCCTGACTACTATACTCCCGATAGGATAGGATATGCGACCCTGAAGCATCCTTAAACTTGTGTGCGGGGTCGAGTATAAATATTTGGCAAGTAATGCCATTTTGATAATAATTTCTCTTGACTAGCGCTCACCGGTATTGTATGTCACGTTCAGGCAGCGCATTACAATTTAGAAACGATGCCTCTCTGTCGGTACTGCGACTCACTCGATGCTTATGATATTGCCCGACGAGGCATCCCAGAAATAAGTAACAAACTCCACGTTGGTAATTTTATAAAACACCACAATAGTTTTACTGAGCTGGTAGAGTGCGCATTTGGTAATGAATCATGCGAATTGTGTAGATTATTCTTATCGGAGTGGCCAGACGATAAAATACCAGAAGAAGATAAAGTTAATCAGATTGAAAGGCTATTAGAAGACTGGATATCAGAATGGTCAGATAATGAGCTGTACATATCAGCTACCCATATTGCGGGCAGTTGGCACCGCGAATACGAGTATGTTCCTGGTATAGAATTGGTGCAGAGCCGAAATGTCAAAACCCGATATGATGGTGGTGACGAAATTCGCGATATTCA
The DNA here is from genome assembly GCA_027478595.1 of Erythroxylum anguifugum. Taxonomy (NCBI): domain Eukaryota; kingdom Viridiplantae; phylum Streptophyta; class Magnoliopsida; order Malpighiales; family Erythroxylaceae; genus Erythroxylum; species Erythroxylum anguifugum. Next base: position 23,295 of record JANIPN010834890.1, read on the forward strand.
CCCAATCCAGGAGCTGGAATTTTTTTTCAACAGATGTAAGTGTGATGTTTTCTTAAGTCAACTAAATTTATTACTAACAATGCGGTAAGCTACCTTACCGGACTTGACATATGAAGATTGGGGGCTCGTCTATTCGCTAAATATCCATAAAGATCCAGATACACAACCCTGTATGGAAGTAGCTCGTGAATGGATGGAGGAATGTCTCAACAATCATACTTTATGTCAACAAGCTTTGGGAACTTGCAATGTTCTACCAACGAGAGTGATCGATGTCCGCGAAAGCGGGATGGACCCTCGTCTACATGTGACGGATGGTGCATCAGATAGATATATAGCTCTAAGTTATTGCTGGGGTGCGGATGCAAATTTAAAGCTTCTGCATGATAACTTCG
>JANIPN010834973.1:0-24109 GCA_027478595.1 Erythroxylum anguifugum
CGCGAGCGCTTCGGCCGGGGCGTCTACGACGACGCCATCGCCCGCGCCCGCATCGCCCAGGCCTTCGGCCGCCTGATCCGCCGCGCCGACGACCGCGGCGTCTTCGTCATGCTCGACGTCGCGGCCCCCACGCGCCTTTTCAGTGGCCTGCCGGAGGGGGTCGAGCTGAGGCGGGTGGGCCTGGTGGAGGCGGCGGGAGAGGCATGCCGTATTCCCGCTGCGGCTCTGGGTGTTGGGAGATTTCGGATAGAGGGGCCCGCGGGTAGTTTGTGGTGCCGATTGCCCCGGTTGAGGCCGCGCGGCGGGCGGAGGGGGGCCGGTCCGCCGGACTTTGGAGGTGTTGGTACTGGTGGGAGTTATTGTTATTGGGGTGTTGCATGTTGAGGAGCTGCTGGGTGTTGTGCTGGAGGGATTCCATGGCTGTAGGCGAGGAGGTTATGTTGTTGTTTGTATTATTGTTATTGTTGCTGCTATTTCGCGAGCGTAGGCCGATGCCTGAGAGGAGGCGGTCGGCGTGGGTTCGTGAGGAAGATCTTGCGCGGCCTCCGGACGTTGGTGGAGGGGGGAAGGCGGCCGAGTTGACGGCTGGGGATGAGATTGGGTTGGGAGATCTTCTGTCGATGCCGATAGTTATCGTAGCTCCTCCTGGCGACATCGTGGTCGCAGCGCTGGTTGGAGTATTTCCCATCGAGAACTCTGTTTCTGGAGACGTAGGATCTGCCGAGGAAGGAGTATTGGAATCGGCAGAGTAAGGTGGAGGTGGCGAGCCCATCGGTTCTATATAACCAGCTGTCAGTTATGCTCCATACCAAAAGCCATAGCATCAACGGTATATCAATTATCTTACCATCAGGCCCTTGTAATCTCGGGGCATACATGACCTGCCTCGACTGCTGTTGCTGATGTCGACCCTGCTGCACCGCACCCATCGTCGACTGCTGCCCCAGCACAGGCGAGGCCGCATCGCCGCTACCGATAGGCCCCCATTGCTGCGGATTGTACGGAGCAGCGGGCGTAAAAGGCGTCGTTCCTCCTCTTGACGCCATTGGCGACGACGCAGCAACGACAGGACTGGGAGGATAGGCGGAGCTGTTATTACCGTGGTGGATGGAAAAGGGACTGCTCAGGGACGTGGTCGATTGAGGCGCGACTCCATTGCTCGCTGCTCCTGCGGCGGTCAGGCCACGGCCCTGGATGGACGTCGTGAGCAGCGTCGGAGGCTGGGCGACGCGCTGGCGGCGGAGAGGCGAGGAAAGCGGAGCGTTGCTGGAGCCGGGAGGCGGTGGTGGTGGAGGAGGAAGAGGAGATGATGATGATGATTGATACTGTTGCTGGTGATGATGAGGATAGTGTTGGCTCATATTTCTTTCTTTCTCTTTCTACGCGCGCTCTGCACCGTCGCACACGCACACACGCTCAGGGATCAATAGGCCAACGCGCGCAGACCAAGCGTCTTTCCTTCCTTCGGGCGTGTGTATCCCCAACCGCGATCCCCGGGCGGTCGGTTTCGTTTCAATGCTGCATCCAGGGATAGACGCCCTGAGATGCGATGCGATGGGATGCAAATAGCAACAGCAATAATCGGTAGGAAAGAGATGGTTAGATCGCTCGAATTGTGGTATATGGAAAGAAAAATGGATGAAACCACAACTGCGGGACACACCGTACACACACAGGGACAGAGCAAAAAGCACGACGATTACACATAGTCTAATCACTATTCCTAGGCTACGGGAAAAGAAAGAGGAACTAACCAACTAAACGATCTCCTTCCTGACCTTATTTTGGCAACATCTTGGGCCCGGTGTCTACCGTTCAGCGATATCCACGCCGAACCAGGCTTAGCTGCTCGATCGCAAATGGCCACCGAGCTGGCCGGTCCCTTATTCTGCAGCTCCGAAGTAAGCAAAGGAGCAGCAAACCTTGTACAGTTGGCTACTGGGGAGTTTTGGGAGGCACAGGGCCCGCTGGCCACGGGCGATAGGCTGGGACGGGAAGAGGAAGAAGGAGGGTAAGGGCCCTAAGGGGGGAGATCAAGGGTAGGCTTCTAGCTGGTAATAATATCTCCAGCCAAGTCCAGCGTGCCAGCGTAGCCTAGCCGGGGGGGAAAGGGAAGGGAAGGGACAATAGCCCATGAAGGAAAGAATCGTGGGCCTAACTTCCCAAGTTCCCATTGGCATGGGCCTCATACCAGCATCAACAGGGTTCGTCCGCGGCCAAAATAGAAGCAGAGCAAAGAGCGGGGCAGCCTCGTCTCCGTAGCCCAGCCAATCCGCGTCCGCCCCTTGCTGTGACTTAAGCATCTCCTTCGCAAGCCCCGGCGCTTAAAACTCGCACACACAAGACACGCACATTTTCACTATCCTACTGCCTGCAAGGAATCGCACATACAAGAATAGCTGGCTATTATTGGCTAATGGGCCTACCTGATCACGTCTGCTTCGCACGCGTCTTGACTCTTGAGAAGTCCCCCCAACGGCTGCTGGCATACCCATGCCCCCCATGCGGTGAATCCTTTGGTGGTGTCAAAGGTGGCCCGCTGCAGGCCTCTCTAGTTAGACACGCACGATTAGGATACCGCTACGGACTATATAGGAGGCATTCCTTCAATAGATGATGCTAACAAGACCCGGCAAAGCAGTAGTCTAAAATTGTAACCAACCAGATATGAAAGTTAGCAGACTCCCACGGTGTCAGCAGGATGCGCATTGGCCTTCTTGGCCATTCTTTCTTTACTCCGGTTAGATGAATTCAGCTCCAGTAGATAGACGAGTCAGTGATCAATCTAATCATTGACTGTCGATCTTAGGGGCCTATTGTTAGTGTGTTGGAAATGCTGTTTCTCGCTCGATAACCTAACTCAGCCCTAAGTAGTAGATACTTAACCAGCCCACGCTTGCTCGTTGTTGCCCTTCGGCACATATACCACCACGCCTATCATTCCTTTAATGTCTATATAGGTGCTGATAGAGTAATAAATATCCTAGTTGTCAGGTTAGATAAGTTATTCAAAAGTAATATCTTTCTTTGGCCTGTAGAGATGGCCCGTTGCGTCCGGAGCGAAGCCTGAAGGACCCGTCAAGTAAGCAAAACAGTAAGAAATCTGGGGGAGATAGATGTCAAAGATCAGTTATCTAAACTTAAATGCCGTAGAATCTAACTGATGCCACAACCTCCATAAACAGGTCTTCTGTCTTTAGGATTTACTCTGTGCTTAGATACTACGGCTGCTTTAATCACTACAAATTGTGGACTCGTCGTGTTATATACCTAAGTGTGTGTGACAGCATCAGCCCCCGGACGTCGAACAAACCTGACTCGTTCTCTAGACATAGAGTGTGGCGCGCTGAACGGCGGTCCACAGGTCCTACCAAGCTTTTTCCTGCCGAGCGGAGCCTGTTTGGATCTTTTGATTAGAACGCCTAAGCATGTAGGAGCGTCGTGTCAGCGTACCTTCCTGCCCGGAAATCAGGAGAATCCTCCCGAGGCAACTCGTACTGTGTAGTAAACCAGAAGGCCCCCGAGGAGAAACTTCAAACATCTAACGTGAGATTTATGAACGTGTCGTCATAAGCCTCCCTTCAGCTCGAGAACTCGAAATAAACGGCAAAGAGAAGTTTTCGAATATCGAATCCGTTCGCAGTCTTTTCGGCGCCGACGCCCTCGGCGAAGTTGGATATATACAAGTCGTCACTATTCGGGGTTCTAGGGGACAATTAAACGGCGAACCTGCGCCACAGGGTCCTTTCTTCTCCGGCTATTCCAGAAGCCCACACAATCGACGGGGAGAAGCCGGTTAGCATATCTGTCAAAAAAGCCGCTTTAAAAAATCTTGCGTTTCGATAGTACAAAGTAATACAACTCGTAACGTCACGACGTGATTACGGTGTTGGGATAACTCGCGGCACACATACACACACGCCACGCTCCCCCGTCGATCACACTTTCTAGTAGGAATCTCCGTCTATCTTTCGCCCCCCAGCTGGTCAGTTACCCGACACTGTGGACGCGCATCCCAGTGGACCCCCTCCTCTAAACTAGCAAAAGCAGTCCCCCTCCTAGATGGAGTTTGTGGGCAAAGTGGAGGGAAGAATTCGGGCCCGCGGGTGGAGATGCCAGCCCTGAATCATTATTGCCCATTGTGATCCTCATTGTGATGCGCATGCGAAAATACGTCCGCCGACACGTCGGTAATAGGGGACTTTTAGGTTCATTTCCCCATATACCTAGCTGTATGGAAGACCAATCTGATGCTCGGCTGGGAGCTAGCACGCGGATGCTGCTGCTGCTGCTGCGCCGTCCTAACCGAGATTCATACACACTTACTTGCATCGTGCGTGCAGGATTACTGGATCTGTTTGTGTGGTTGATGAGGGCTAAAAAAGGATTTTTCTGTCATACTGACTCTGATGGTATGAGCCATTTGCCATTGTCATCATTAAGGAACTTTGAGACGACCGTTAGGATTGCCTTGTTGGGCTTAACCATGGTAGAAAATCTGATGACTTGTTGGAAGCTGAAAAAAAAATACCTAGGCATTTCCTAGGGGCTGTTTTAACGATTACGAAACAGTCAGCCGAAGGAAAGGTTAGCAGCCAATTCAAGCTTTTTGGCTTTTTGTTCTCCCGCCGTATTTGTCGTCTTTTAGTCAATATGGCGCGGCTGCCGATTGGTACGAGATGCCCCCTCCCTTCGACGGTGCGGCTTTCTTTCAACACAGATCCGTGGATTCCGTAGTAATTTCTCCGCCCACACTCCCAGCGGGTTACACCTATTGTGTATTACAGTTAGCAGATCATAGGAAGCACGAGAGAGGGGACGGGAGGGGCTCTTTCACCATCTCATGCAACTCCCAGCAGCTAGGGATCCTAGATATGGGAGGTGTCAAGCACAAAACGATTATACGGACGATATTCGGATCCGTAGACTGACCGAAGAGGGCAGCCTACAATCCAGCAATCACAGCAGTCATAGCCTGGAGGCGGAAGTTATCCAGGCCAGGATGTTAGGTGCTGTGCTACAGCGTCGGAGTCTGCATCTGTCCGTCCTGCCTCCGAAGTTATCCACAGTTATCCAAACGCCCTCCGGCCCGTCGGTGACTTGTGTCCGAGTTTATACCAAAGTTTCCTAACCGGGAAAGCTAAAGAGGGGGCAACACACAAAGCTATAGCTCAACCCTGCGCCTGGAACTCAACTGCCGTTACTCGGTACTAAATACTAATCCTATGCCTTGATGCGTACCACATGGACGTGAGCTGGAGGTACGCGATAGGTCGGGGCCGGGAGACGTACCTTCCCCACTCTTTCGGTTTACTCTCATACTCAGCCGAACTCTTGGATGGATGACCATGCCGCATTGCCGTTCACTTCAGTGACTGCTGTTTTATGGTGTCGATTTCCTCTATATATTACTTCTATCTGCTGACTGCTCACTCATGTCTTTCCAAACGCCTTTCAACTATCTTTTCATATTGAATATTGGGCTTTGTATCTTCAGGCTACCTCTACAAGATGCCTTCTCTATTGGTAGACAGAGTACCTGACATGACCAACGGGTCTACCCATCTATATATATATGCTAGTCTCCTCTTAGTAGTTGTATGGAGCTTCGACCCTTTGTTATGTTGTCACAAGCTAACGTTGAGTCTAGCCGCTCCTAATATCACTAGGAAGTATTGTATACAACCTGTACTTCCATCCGCTCAGCAAGTACCCTGGGCCGTTTCTTGCTAGAGCAACCGGGTTTTGGTATGCCTATCATCTCTGGAATGGAAGCCAGGCGGTCGCGTCGAAGAAAGCCCATGAGAAGTATGGCGACATTGTCCGTCTGTCCCCAAGGGACCTCGATTATACCGTCCCACAGGCTGTAGGTACTTTGTTTTCTTTTCAACGATCTTATACGGGCTTTCTTTCCATCCTTGTTGGTCTATATATTAACCTTAATACCGTAGTGGCGGGATATATTCGGCCACCGCATGGGCGTTCCAGAAAACTCCAAGGATAGTCGTGGAATAGTCAGAGACAACGCCCCTGCCCCGTCCATCATCAACGCCAACCGCGAGCACCACTCTCAGTTGCGCCGGTTGCTCGCCCATGGATTCTCAGACAAGGCCTTGAGAGACCAACAGCCCATCATCAAATACTACGTCGATCTCCTCGTCCAAAGGCTGCACCAACAATGCGACAAGGGCGAGAACGTTGTCAACATGCTCGATTGGTACAACGTAAGTCACCCTCCAGAGAACTCCCCCAAGCATCTCCTAACACAAACCCCTTCCAGTTCACCACCTTCGACGTAATCGGCCACCTCGCCTTCTCAGAACCCTTCAACTGCCTCTCCGAATCCGACTACCACCCCTGGGTAAAAATGATGTTCCACACCCTCCAAACCCTCTCCCTCTTCGTCTCCGTCCAACGCATCGGCCTCTTCGAAAACTTCCTCAAGCGCCACTTCGTCCCCACCACGATAAAAGCCACCCGCCTCGAAAACTTCCGCCTGATCCACGAGATGCTCATGCGGCGCCTGGACAAGAAACCCGAGTTCACGGACATGATGGAGAACATGATCGCCGCCAAGGAAAAAGGCCAGCTCGACGTCAACAGCCTGACCGTCAACAGCCGCCTGCTCATCGCCGCCGGCTCCGAGACCACCGCCACCCTGCTCACCGGCGCAACGTACTTCCTGCTGAAAAACCCCGCGGCGATGCAGCGCCTGAAGCACGAGGTGCGCTCCCGCTTCGCCAGCGACGAGGCCATCGACTTCGCCGGCGTCAACGAGCTGCCTTTCCTCCTCGCCGTGCTCGACGAGAGTCTGCGGCTATTTCCGCCCGTCGCGGGCTCGCTGGTCAGGGTTACGCCGCCGGAGGGCGCCCAGATCTGCGGCGAGTGGGTGCCTGGCAACACGAGCGTCGGGATCACGCACCTCGCTATTAACTACAGCGAGAAGAATTTTGCGGAGCCGGAGGAGTTTAGGCCCGAGAGGTTTCTGCACGGGGCCGCGGGGCATAGGGATATGGTTAGTGGGATCAAGGGGGCGGAGAAGGAGAAGGTCGGAGGAGAGGAGGAGGAGGAGGGTGCTGGGAGGTGGAATGGGGATCGGAGGGAGGCGCTGCAGCCGTTTAGCTTTGGGCCGAGGAACTGCATTGGGCGGAAGTGAGTGCTTCTTCTATTATTTGTCTCTTGATATGGTGATATGCTAACGGGACTTGCACAGCCTCGCGTACATTGAAATGCGCCTGATCCTCGCGAAGCTGATCTGGAACTTCGACTTTGAGGAGGCCGAGGGCAATGGAGATCCCACTCAAGGAAGGGTGTTCTTGATTTGGGAGAAGGGTCCACTAAAAGTAAAATTGACTCCTGTCGCACGGTGAGTCTGTACGTCCTCATTACCTGAAGACCCTAGATGGTTAATAAGGATTGCTGGCATGGATGGTCTATGGATAAGGCGTTTGTGGGGGGCTGCATTTTGATAAAGCGGGTTGCCTTCAAATCTCCTTAGAGGATGAGGAATTTGGGTATTAAAATAATTGTATATACACGATGAAATGAACAAACCTCAAATTCTGTCATGAAATGTATATTCTGCCGCTCCTATGTACAACATACCATCCATGTATGCCTATTGCTATTCCAGGAATAACGTAATTAGATATTTTAATATTCATATTTTGCCATACGCAAGCGATAGCGCATGTTGTATGTGAGCAGCCTCTGGTATTTGAGGCAAAGCGGTGATGTTCTGGGAAGCCACAGTCGCATGTCCGCTGGTTCTCAGAGAACGTTGCCGGTATGACCCTTGCACAGCCATTCTCTCGCGTCTTGTACGCTTCTCTATTGCTCTGATTCCTAACAAGGATCGGAATGCGGTTATAGAAACGACGATCAGGGCGACAGATGCTTCGATTTGTAGCCAGAACATTTCCCATTGAGTATCGAACAGGCGCTGTTCCAAGATCTTGCCAGTTGGGCGAATTATAGCTATTATGACCATGAGTATACTGAGGCATAGGAATACCGACAGTAGAAGCTTCTGTCGAAGCCTGATATTGACCTGCCATAGAACAAGAGTGGGTATAGCAACGACTGTATTAGCTCATTAGATTTTGAGGTAGTTTACAAACAGATCTGACCACATACTCATCAGGTCCGTAAAAATGTCCATTGCCGAACTTGTCCATGGACCGAGGGCGATTCCATAATAACCAAGACTGCATTCCTTTCCCGCCACTTCCGGACACAATATGAAATTCACGACGACTGCAACGATCCAGCACATAACGGTTAATGCGAAAACCAGTTTCCAGTACTGAACCAGTCGGTCCAGTCGGTGGAGCATCGGACGAAAGAACATGAGAAAAGTGAGTTTGACCAGGTAGATCGTGCTCCAAGTAAGTACAAACTCAGCAACTGTTAGGCTGTACTGGTCTCCCATAGCCTCATGAAGACTGACCGGTGTCGATGGTGCTGATGTCGTTGTCAACTTTGGGTTAAGGCGGACTAGGGTAGCTCTGCTTAGAGAGGGAAGGACAGTGAAGGTCAAAGACGACGATGCCACATAGACCGCGGTCGCAAGAATCAGAAGTACGTCGTCCGGCCGCCATCTCTTGTTCTGTCTGATTTGTAGCAAGAACCTCGTAGTAACGATGATTATGGATAGTGCAAAGAAAATTATTGACGCAATCTATGATATTAGCGTTACTGTATGCAAAGTACACATTTAACGAACCACAAAACCTGACTCAGATATCCTGGGCTGAATTAAACCATCCCGATATGAGGCTTCTAGTCTTGCAAACACCGCACCATTCATCTCCATAGTCGGCATTGGTGGATATGAAAACCCAGTCACCCTGGTAATCGAGCGAACCGGGTTACCAGAAATCAGAGCAGGATACAGATGCTATAGTAATGATTACCTGAACATCGGAGCCTGAAGAGTCCGACATCGAGCGGCGCTGCCAGCCTTTTACTACGCCTTACGCGCAGGTGCTAGCCTCATGTTACCCAAGTCGAGCAAAAAGTATGCAGTCAAGTGGGACGACTCGGCGGGAGTTTCATGTAGTGAGAAGGGCGATATTGCTTCTGATAGGTAATTGGCGACCTTACAAAACCGTCCTGTGGGTCTATCTGTGGGCTCTGAATTTATTGTTTTTTTTTTATTTTTGGGATTGCACGGAGGGGGCAAGGATGAGTCCCGCGGCGTAGCCATTCTGCAGTCGTGACCAGCCAAGAGGCCATGCCAGGTGTATAACCCGTCATTCAGCAAGAAAAGTGGGAGAAGATCTCGGAGTAGGCCTACGGATCCGTACATGCAGAATATACTGTCGTCTGCCTTCTTTATCGATCAGACAGATGGGTACTCAATTCGGTGCGACCCTCTAAGGCAAAGTACCAAGCTGCATTATGCTTAGCCTTTTCGGACAAACCTTGCGAGTGCGGGTCCGAGTTCTTCCGCCCTGTCTTTCTCCTGCTTCTTTCTCATTTTGCGATTCGTCTCTTTCCTTAGGGCCTCGATTCTCTCTCTCTTTTCATCGATTACATTCCTGGTACCTTTCTTTCGCAAGTACTTCCTCAGGCTGCTGTTTTTGCCTCTTCCTCTATTCTTCAGCTGCTTCATTTCATCCACCGGTTCTTTGTCGAGATCCTTCTCCTTCATCCGAGTCTCATGGGACGCTAAGTCGAGATCACCGATAAAGTCGGGATTAAGTGATATCATTTCAGGTTGCAACTTGTTGAGTAGAGCTTTCACTTCACCCTCTCTTCGCTGCTTAGAAGTCTCGTATGGGTTCACCTCTAGTGCGTCAAAGTTTGGTTCTCCTGCGCCGGGAACAATGATCGAAGAAAATCCCTTGTCGTGTCCGATGCCAAGAACGTCTTCAAAGGGACACCATTTTAAATTTTCGATGGTCTGACCATCTCCACCCCAGGACATGTACGGAGACTGTACTTTCTCTTGATCGTTTAAATTTTTGTCGAAGAGCCCACGCCAGATACTGGTCTGGGTTCCCCATCCCACGGCAGTAAGTCCTCGGTCTGAAATTGACACACTGCCTGCAGGTTTTCGTAGGAAGTAGTTGTTAACTTCTTTAAAGGTTCTAATATCCCATACCGACATCTTTTGATCCTGGCCTGTAGACACCATGTACCTGCCTTCACGATCTACCGCCAATGACCGCACAGGGCCCCGATGGGCGAGAATTTTGACAAGTGGGGTAGTAGAATTGGGAGACCACAAGGTGACGGTGCCGTTGTTGTGACCGAGATGCACGATAGCATTGTAGCGATTCTGGGTCATTGATGTGGGTGTTCCAAGTTTAGTTGGGAACTCAGTTACGAGATGTCCGATAGACGTGTCCGTGTACTTGAGATGCCCAGCATTGCCCTAGAATAGTTAGTAACAAGTTATTTAGCAGAAGACATCGGATTACGAACAGCGGTGGCAAGTAAAAAGTGATAAGGAAGAAACTCCATATTCGTAGCCTCAATGTGATCCTTCAAACAGTGTAACTCTACCCCCGAATGATCGTAGATGTATACGTATTTCTTCTGCGCAACTGCAAAGTACTGATTGTTGTGTAGCCATATTGCATCTCTAACCGTCTCTTGAAGCTGCAGTTCACAGCCGAGTTTACCGTCCCTCCAGTCCATCGTAGCAACATGCCCTTTCCGTCCCGCCAACAATAGGCTTCGGCCGTTACGAGTGTAGTCGGCCTTGTAGGGTCCCAAGCCATCTAGCTTAAGCTCGAAGCCCTTCTTAGCGGTCTCGACGTCGAGGTTGCTGCTCAATTCTGCTTGACGGACTCGATAGGTTCTCTCCAGCTCGTCCTCAGGCTCAAGAAACCCGGACTCGTTCTCCAGGAGTATCTCCGCATCTTTCGCCTTGAGTGCCGCATCTTTGTACTTTTCTTCGAGTATCTGGAGCTTGGCTCTCAGCTTCTTGTCCTTGATTCTCTTCAGGGCGATTTGCTTCCCACGGCCATAGGATTTGTGAGCTTCTCGCTGCCGCCTCTGAAGCTCTGCTACTTCTGGGTCCACCACCTGCTGGGAGCCAGAAGTCTTAGCCACGGTAGAGGTGGACCCTCCATGTTTCTTCTCCTCGGCCATTGTGAAAATTGTCAGCGCGGCATTTTCGAAAAGTTGGAAATTCAGTGGGCAAAAAAAAGTCGGAGCTGCGGGCGGTGGGGAAATTTTTTGTTACCGGGGCACGTCAAGTCTGACGGCGGGCTTGGCGACACCATTGACTAGCCGGCTCATCTCAACGCGTGTGAATAGTTTTAATTTTATAGCGGCGAAATATTCTGCTGATTCATTTAACTTTTATCCCCTGCTGTATAAGAACAGTCTTGTCAGCGCGCTTCCTGTATTTAGTCAGAAATAGCTAGGTATAAAATACAGCATGGAAAGTTACTGTTCTGACGGTACACAACCCATTCCGAACCCAAGCTCAACTTCCAGCAATCATACTTCAGAACCCGTGAAATACTCCCACAGCATTCGCCACAACATTGACGGGTAGTCTATAACTAGAATTCTGCCATTATTTATCCTTTAAAGCTGAATGGGATATTAAGCCAGCTTCTTTCGCAATTAATATGCCCTGCCCCGCTGACAAATGTCTTGATATAGGGGGCTTTGTTTTCTCTCTTATTTGGCGAAAACTCTATCTACCCCAAAAGCCACACACCTGGACTCTGTGTTCCATTTTCTATGTGTGCCTTTGAATAACAAATACCATTCTGCCTTGAAAATGCCTTACCTTTACAGCCTCTTTGCCTACCTCGTCGTGCAGCCCCGACCCATTACAGCATCTTACACAAATTACCACTGCCGCAACAGAAAGATGTTTTAAAAGCCTTTGTGTTCCTGTTGCAAATGCAGTTTTCCTTGATAGATTCTTTATACTACAACAACCTACAACTATGTCGCTTCAAGTTCTCACAGGGCCTGCGTCGCTGGTGGCAATTGGTTTCAGCATCGGCGATGTAGCAACCCTTTACGGACTGGGTCAGAAAGTCGGGAACTGGCTAACCGCGGCATCTGGAGACAAGGATCTTCTTGAACTACTTGACGAAGATGAAACAGCTATTTTACGCAGACGGGGCCTCATTGACATCGTGAAATTCAATAAAATTTGGGGCTCAAAAGCGGAGCTTTTAACAGCGCAGGGCCCACAAACCTTATCCGAGGATAGTGCACGAGAGATATTAGAGCCACTTCCGCGCTTTACAGTCGTAATGGTGTATCTGGTTGCCGCACTTGATGTTTTCACTTCGCCAGATACAGTGGCAAAAATCTTAAAATCTGTTCTTTTAGAGCTGCTTCAAACTTCAGATTACGGCGAAGATGTCCTGTTACAGCGGGTTCCAGATCGCATAAATGCATGGAGATCTACTGCGACCCTTCGTGGCCTCTGCGGCAAGGCGAGACAAATTCGGCGGCGACTCATACAAGAAGGCTACGTATTAGACGGATTAATGCCAAGATCAGAATCAATAATAACAAAGGAGTTTCTGGTGTGGCTGCTATCAGACAGCTCAGCAAATTTTGCAACGCCTTCGTCAGATGTGGCTGGCATTGGCTTTTGTCTTGCAGGTCTAGGGTTCGATGTTCTTGCCGTGAATGGTCTTGGAATTATGGATAACTCAGCTTCAAAGTGTACATTGGAATACTCTCCCGAATGCGTTATGAATCAGTCGATTCAGTTAAAAGGGGACAAGTCATTATACTTTGCTGAGCGTCCGGCATTCACAACAGTCAATCTTTTATTCCCCGAACAGTCATTTTCTTCGTTCCCAGTCGATTCGATAACGAGGAAACGTTGTAATAATGCATGGATAGCTGGATCAGAAGCATCAAAATTTGTTAGTTGGGTACCAATAACGACCAGAGGAAGATATTTTTTTCTGAAGTTGTTCGATAAAGACCTGCATTATGTTTTTTGGGGATTTGGCTTGCCTATAACTTCCCCAGATAGTGTTAGGCCGAATATCATGAAACTCCTTGAGGGAGGCCGTTTTTTCATTCCGACAGCTCAATTTCTTCAAGGACTTCAAAACGTTCTTCGGGGGGAATCGGAAGATACAATGAAATGGCTTGCAGTGCAAATTTGCCCCGGTGAAGAGCCCTCGATTTATGTTTCCAACCCCGATTTTCGAGATCAACCGAAAATAAACATATTTACCATATTTCAGGCATATATTATGGGCTACCTTTATGGCTTGTTTTTGCCATTTGTTGACACGTCAGATCTTCGAATACAAATGGTCGATGGTGCATGGGGCTATCGCGATTTAAAATTCTTGCATACTTTAATGAAACCAAGACTCCCAAGAAATGTTCCCCCAAAACTAGCAGACAAAAACATGGAAATCGACGAAATTTCTCGAGAAAGGCTCATATCTATTTTGGCTCAACTTCTAATTTGTTTAGACAAGCCGATTTTGAAATCCGGTAGAGATTTACGCATTAGAAATTCCTTCTGCGTCGGTATTGTACGCAGGCAAACACTAGTCACGAAGAGTATACTAAAGCCATGTACAACCATTAAAGATATAGGAAGATTTGTACTACTTGACGTAGATACAAGCGGTATACCTACCGACCTAAACGGTTTCATATATCCTGGAGAGGCAGAAGAGGAGGTTATCGGATATGAGGATACTTTCAGCAACATTGGGATACAGTCAAACTTTGGAGGCGACCTGAATTCGCACCCAGAAGATATGACCTTCCATATAGAAGCTGACTTCAACGGGGATCCCAGGCATATGCTATTATGTGCAAGATATAAAGGACGACGAGTTAAAACTATCAATCCGTGCTACACCGACTCAAAGTTCTGTGACGCAATTACTCCACCTTGGATCCACCCAAATACTAGCTACGTCAGAGAAACGCCTATGCAATGGTCGTTAGAGAAGTTACTTAACAAAGTTGACATCTCCCGTGAAGATAAAAAGCTTTTTGTACTTCATTTGCCAAAATTACCGCGGACGATGTATGCAGCCTTGACTTGGTACCCAAACCAATCCGTATGTCTTTCAAATGGGGATTTGAGCCTAGCATTAAAATATGCATCGAAAACCCCCAGAGGATGGATGTCTCATTCTTGCTTGGTCATTACTGGCAACGAAGTTATGAATAAGAGGGAGAATTGGTCTCCAGGGGTGTTGCGCGACGATAGTCTGCATTTTTAGAACACGCGGGATTACGATATTAGCGATAGGTATACGGCTATGTTATGATATTATGATATTATTGATGGGATTAGTGATTATGTGTAAACGTATAAATTTCGGGAACATTATGGAAGTGTATGAACTTCCAAAGCTAGTAAATTTTCTGTTTGGTCTCCTTTAACTGTTATGTTTATGAGTTTGTTGTTATTTCAAGGTAGAATTCATCAACAAAAAGCGTCTGCTACTCGTACTTCGTGAGCATTTTCTATTCAAGCTCGCCTACACAGACTTAACGAGAATATGTGTCTTACCACGCTTCTAAGGTACCTTTATTCTATTTTCTACCCTTAAATAGAACTCGTGCCCGACTGATTTGACTTTCTAGGAATACTTCAGACGATTCAAGACCAAGATATTTGACATTCGCGCCAGCAAAGCGTATAAAGATTTTACATAACAATCAGACCCATCACTAAGACCAGATTCCAAATGATGGAGTTCACCTTGCAGCGCTCACCCTAGGAATAGCTCTGTAAACTAAACAGAACTCCAAATTGCACCGGTAGCAACTCCCAATGTACCAAATTCGGTGCTTCAGTACTTTGAGAACCCTATCACGCAAAATGACTTTATTTCTACTGGGTTACATTTGACTGTATCAATAGTTTTCCTTTAAAACCGGAGGATACTGGATATTTGAAGATACTTCACCTGTCGTAGGCAAATTGTACAAGCGCTTGCAAACATGCACACACCAGTAAATACGATGATCCAACGATAGGACGACGACGGTTGAGCTCCAGTTAACCTTGTGTTAGAGACCAGAAGTCCTCCAATAGGTCCAGCGAGCACATTTCCGACACCCTTACCAAAGTTGAGCAAGGTGAAAACCATGGGCCCAGCCGTCACATCATCGGTTATCTCTGTGCTCATTCTTCCCCAAAGCGCAGTAAACCCTGTGGCGAAGAATCCATACACAACGGCAAAGACTATTAGAACCTGAATAGACTCGGCTAGTCTCCACAAGGTGAAGCAAGCAACTGCTGAAATTATAGTTGATACGCAAGCTAACACGTTGAGCGGTACTCTGTGATCAGACAACAAACCGAATACAAACTGACCGCCGACTTGGAAAACACTCATCAAAGCGAGAAGAAGTGGACCGCCACGGGTACTGAGGTTTAGCGACGATGCATAGGTAGGTAGATACAAAGCAGGGAAAAAGAACCCGAACCCTTGCAGGAGGTTCGAGACCGAATACACCCAAAACAGAGGGTTACGCAAGAACGTCCAGTTTACTTTTGGCATGCTCGTTCGCTCCGAAGGCGGCAAACGACCTTTCAGGAGAGGAATCAACGGCCCCGTGAGCAACGCAAGAGCCACGGCCACGGCGCGAAGCGTTGTTCTGTACCCGTACCTTGCCAACAGCGCCTGTAGCACGAACGGCATGGTAGAACCTGAAACTCCGGATGCACCGCAGAGGATACCGTAGGCCATACCGCGGCGGGCAATCCAGTACTCATTTACCATGGTAATGATAGGGTAGTAGAATATCAGGAATCCGAGGCCGTAGGCTACACCTTGCGTGAGAATAAGTACCTCCAACGAGGATGCAAAAGACCCCAAGGCGAGGCCAGCGATGCAGATTGGCCCTTGAAAGGAATTATCAGTTTCTCTCTCTAAACACCCAGTAACGCCGCAAAACTTACAGCCAACCCAGACCATTCGCTGCTGCCACCGCTGGTAGCGCTGGATGAAAAGCATAGCAACCGGCGCCCCAAGGTAACCAAGCCCGGAAGCTATGGTACCCACGACTGAAATATAGCGGTTGTTGGAAAACTCTGGGATTGTGGAGTAGTACTCCTGAAAGACTCCAAAGGAGAGTGGGAAACCTAAATTTGATGTTATCGTCGGGTTGCGCACATTAGACTTTATATGCATGGATAAAGCATACCCCATAGCAGCGCCTCAAACACGAAGGCTGCGCAGACCAGCCTCCATGCTGCAGATCCTCCATCTACGGGCGCAAGCTCTTGCTCCGCTCCTCTTCCATTCGTAGACGCCCCCTCTGTGTCCTGCAGTTGTGGCGATGCTGTTGCAGCGTCCTCCGAGGATGGCGGGGCTGTAGCTATCTGATGGAGGGCGACGGATGATAGTTCGGTGCCACTCATCTTTAAGGTTCTTAGTAGCAGGTAGCACAAAGAGAGTAAAGTTTAAATAAGGTCTTCAACTGAGAGCCACTCGAAGGTTCATCATATAATTGCTAATGATCTTGTAATGAAGTGGAGTGCAAATCTGACAGACTGATGGGCGGTGCTTATCTTCAGTCAGCGCTAGCACGACTTACGCTATAAGAGTGTTGATCATCTTGGGGCTAGTGAAAAAAACAGAGGCCAAAGACGCATAGCATGGCGTTACCGAATGGAAGTGATGCTTTGATTCAAAACTGTGTTCCTGTTGTGTTCATGATTCCTTTGACATTTCTTAACAAATCTTGGTTGAACCACACGTAGTTCACAATGATTAAACATGATAACCATTGACAAGGAACTAGTAGTATTAAACCTCTTTCACCTGTTTTACCCCATGATACCTATCTAGAATGACCGTCCTTATCCTTCCGTAAAGTGATGTGTCTGACTATCCGTTAAGCTCTGCCATCCCTCGTTATCCCTTAGCAACACCTTTGGGTGCACACTCTTTTCCGACCGGGTGTACAAAAACCCAATCATTCCTCTTTGCTTCACTCCCGACAAAACCTTTGCTCCAGTCGTAGCCTGCCGCATACGCAAACAGAGTCCCATCTGCATTGAAATCCGTCGCAAGGACCGGCATTTCTCCAAATGCCCCAGCTATCCCACCCTTCGTCCCAACATGAATAGATTGTCCCAACCTGGTCTTCGTATTGCCATCCCAAAATGCATAGCTTCCATCGCTACTACCGGTAGCAAATGTGCCGTGTACAGGATGGAAAGACAACGAATTGACGGCGAAAATATCTATGTTGGACTTGCCCCATTGGTTCTTCATTAAGACCGGTGTATGTTCTGACGTCGGCGGAGTACCTGGGTGCCGATGGCATCGAAAGCTAAATGTCTTGCTGTAGGCGTTCAACCATTAATTCGAGTTCGGAAGAAGGATAACCCAAAAAAAAAAAGACCTCCGTTCCTTTCTTCTTCTTCTTCTTCTTCACGTCACTCCCAAAGTAAAGCAGGTTTCGAACCTTTCCATTTCTTTCTCCAAATACTTGATTGCACACCTGCCCTCAATACCGCCGATTCCAAAGCCCTTCCCATCGTGCATACATTCCACCGCCCTGATCTGCATCTTCAGCGCAGTCTCGACCCTTTCCTGCCACCGCCCCGGCTCCTTCAGATCCACGACCCGCACATCGTTGGCCGAAGTGGCCACGGCCAACAGCTCCCCCTTGGCATCCATCGAGTACACCTTCCCCCCGCAATCCAGACCGGCAACCGGGTCCTGCTGGCGAGGGTCCCAGTATTTCAGAGTTCCGTCCCAGGAGCCCGTAGCGACGATGAGTCCGTTGGAGGAAGAAGGGTAGACGAAGCGAATACCCTTGATGGCCTTGGAGTGAGCGCTGTTGGCCCAGGTGTGCGTGCTGCTGCCGGAGCGCAGATCCAGGAGTACCGGGGATCCAGTGGCCGTTCCTGCCGCGACGATGGTGCCGTCCTAAAAGGAAGAAAAAAAAATAATCGTCAGGATGTATCCTATACTGTTCGAAGTGTTTACAGAAAAAATTGTCCACAACCGGTTCCGAAGAGGAAGGAGGAGGAGGAGGCTCCAGGAGTCCGGTTTCCACGCGGAGAGAGAGAAATCATCATACCTTTGACCAGTCGCTGCTCAAGATAGGGGCCGGGAGTTCCTTGTCGAATACCAGGTTGCTGCTAGGCCGAGAGCCGGAAGTGTGCGCGATGTCGTAGATTCGGAGTTTCTTGTCCCAGGATGATGTCAAGAGGTGGTTTGCTGCGGGCGAGAAGTGCAGCTCGGTGATGCTGTCGTCGGGGTCGGGCTTGACGGGGAGATCGGTTCGAAAATCCAACGGGTTCATTTTGAGGGAGGAATCCATGGTGAAGATGGCGTATGCTGAGTCGTATAGTGAGTCGGATGGTCGAGCGCGCGCGTAAAGATGCTGTAAAGTCGTGGGTGTAAAGATGATGTCCGAAGGCTGAGAGTGTCCGTGCGAATAGAGAAAGAAGGTAATAGAAACGCAAGCCTTCGATATCAGATCAGTCAAATAGAGTAGGATATCAGATCTGCGAGGAAGGAGAGATGCGTTAGGAGTAGGAGTCGTATGAACACAGCGGGGAGCAAGAGATATTTGAAGGTCGGGGGTCGGTGTGGGGCAGTGTAGTTAGCGCAGTGAGCGGTTGCCTTTAGCAACTGACTTTTTACCACTCCCTAGCAACCATTCCTGACGCAAAAATACATAATTTCCACAGTATTGAATTTAATTGCTTGAAATTGCCATATTGGGTTGAATTTAATTATCCCCTACACCAACTCCAATATTAAAACGTGGAAAATATGTAATTTTGTGTCAGATTCGTATCTTCGTGTTGCTATGGAATAGAGTTGCTAAAGGCAACCGCTCACTGCGCTAACTACACTGGTGTGGGGGTTGCTTGCTGCCTTGGAAAGCGGCGCGCCACCAACATTTACGAGGACGGACGGGCCCGATTTTCCTGCAACTTTAGGTATAAAGGAAATTCTACCTCAGCCCAAGAGTGTAATACTATGTATTGTATAATATTGAGCCACTGCTATCTGCAATATGTACATGATATATTTCAAGAATATTCAATGCCATTGCAGGATCACAGTCCTTATCTAATGCACCATTCGTGCTCAGTGTCCCAGACTCCGTTTACGTGGATTTGTTTGGAATCCGGTCGTCCTAGATTCTCCTTAACTCTTCTAACCAACATCGAATGATGTACAGTCGACGAACTCTTTCCTCTCTTTTCTACAAGTACGAGAAGTCCAAGTCCTCGATTTCTCTGAACAAGTACAGCCATCGAGACCAGCGATCCGCTATCGCGCAAGGAGCTCCAAGATTGCTTTTGGATGAACGGATTCGACGCAGGGCCATGAACCAAGGCTAGCCGTTGCCAGCTTCGCCCCATCCCCCGAGCTTCAGGATCGCCATCCTCTGGGGTATGGATTATGAGTACCTCCTCAGCATTCTCGTTACCATCAATAGTCAAGGTAGAAAGGGACTTCTCAACGATACCATTCAAGAGTATACCAGGCATTTTCAACGCCAACCCAAATCTAGTCAGCTTAGCGAAGGTGTTGTCGAAGGGGTCGTCGATCGGCCATTTCGCTTGAAGCACAGAGAGAGGGCCCCATTTCCAACCATCTGTGCGGAGACGAGAACAGTCCCAGAATATGATTGACGAAGGAAAGACCTTTATCTGCGACAGGAGAACCTTCATCCGAGTGGACTGGCAAACATCGACTTCATTTTGAACCCGGAAGCCCGCATCTGTTACTGCTTGTCTGAACGCGCTGTTGGATTCGAGAATGCTGAGAATTTCCCTGGTTCTCCACTCGACCGGCGAGATGCTTAAAATCTTGGTCGGATCCGCACCGAGCAAGATGCTCAGACACAGCGATTCATCTTCGATTCGAGTTGTCGTACGGCCGGTGAAAGCGCGGCAAACATTCGTTAGAAGCAACGTGGGTGTGATGTCGGCCCCTAGATCTATGGATCTGTTCGCGAGCAGAGCCTGCCGTGCGCGCGGGACGACCGATTCGTGGCTCCCCTGGATCTTACGGAGGGCAATCGTGGCCTTTTCCATGACGGTGCAAAATTCGGAGGCTTCTATGGAGACTCGGAGATGATCGTCGATCTGGGGGTTGTCGGATTGGAGACCGGCCTCGGCTACCTCTGCGGACCAGATCTCGGCAAGTTTGTTCTCTTCCGCCCTGTTTTGCAGTTCCTTGATAGCACCAAGGCGCAGTTCTTCTTCGTCGGGATCATCTTGTGGCGGCATTTGAGCGTACATGATCTGATATTTGCTCAGCCTGCCCGAACTCAGAGCGAGAATCAAGCGTCGCGCGCAAGGATTGGTCCTTCTGTAATTTGGATCCGCTTCTTTTAGCATTTTAGAAAGCCCGAGAAGATGCCGGTTATTTTTGGTAGGGTCGTTGACCTCGTCAAACATCAGAGGCCCATTTGGATATTGAATATACAGACCGCGGGCGAGTCTTCCCTCCTGTAATGTCCAGACACGCGATAGCCACGGACAGTGTGACAGTCTGATCATAGTTTCAGCTCGTGACATATCACCAGAACAATGCCGCAGTGAGCTGTCAAGAACGAGAACCTTATCCGCAAGCCGGTAAGTCTCCGCCATACGGCTTATTGCAGCGATTTTGGCGTCCTTGTATACTTTACCAACAGGCACACAGAGCGTGTCCATCCAGAAGTGGACAGGTCGCACCGACGGGTCATAGAGGTCGTTCACAAGCTTTTGTATCTCGATATACTGGCATCTTTGAAGACAATTACGATCTTGGTTCCCAAGTCCATCTGACCACACGTGAGACATGGCCACGTACCTCTCAACCGATTTAGAGGTTGCCATCCGCACTTCAGAGGACCCTTTGATCCCGTCTGGATCGTGGATTACCACTGGAAAATCACCCGATCTGAGCACTTCTGCTACCTTATCTGCTGGCGGGCCAATCTCCGTGCAATCCCGAGAACCGCTTGCAAGGCATGCCTTGGTGTGTAGAGTTCGGTAAGTACTATAATCGACCATGTATGCTTGGCAGCTGGTCTTTCCTTTGCACTTAGTATGGTCTTTCTCAAGGATATGCCTGTCGACAGTACTCAAGTAGTATCTGCACGTGATATTGTTGCTCCGGGCGAGATCTAGAACCTCCCCATCACACCAACCTGCCGCGGAGAGGGCAGAATTTATGAACGGGAATTCCCACTGCAGATTGAGTACGCCGAGTCTGGTACGCGTGTGCATTATGATCTTCTCGCGCACTGCACAAATGTACTCTCCGAGTGCTATGATAGATAGCAAACAGACGAGTTTCGGAGGCCATTGAGATATTGGCGTAGAACTAGGAAGTCGAAATATACGAACAGCGGAGTTTACCACTTCGCAGGCGACTTGCAAGCAACCATCCACTCGTCTGCCGTGGTTAATAGAGTCGTCTATGGTCTCGTATACCTGTATAGCTTGCCAGTACCAAACGTACTTCTGAAGAGCCTTAGTAGTCAAGACAGGGTTCGAAGGATCGCTGATATCGACGAACTCTTCTGCTTTGAATTCCGTCAGGGAGCCTCCAAAGGTCTCGGCCAGCAAGCCAAAGAAGAGCCAAGATTGGATGAAGGATATTTCAGGCTCGTCAACTCCATTTACATTTTTGAACCCCAGAGATGTGTAACCATTTTCAAGAGGATATTTACGGAATCCTTCCACGCCTCTCGGTAGATTTCCGTAGCGGTTGTTGCGGACAAGTAAGGGAACAGGCGCGATATTTTGGCCAAACACTCCAGATGTTACCTTTGGAATATGTTCCATCGTGTAGCTGCAGTCTCGTCAACAGTACTGCCCGACTGTTGATGAATAAAACCGAGACACATTGCGAAGCTGGAACGAGCGGGGCATGGTGGCCTGCCTCGATCCAGACAACCAATTGCCATTCTTGGGTTTTGTTGGTGAACTACCGAATAAGCCGCGGGGAGATAATCTTCCGTGTCTGAATAGGATTGTCCTGAGTGCAGTAAACGTCTTGAACTCGATGGTCGGTGAAGGTGATAATTCAACCGATAAGATACTGGAAATTCTAGTTATTGATGAGTCTGATATTTCTGACCATCCTCCAATGACATGACTGATCCCTTACTTGTCGCAGCGGGGCCAACCTTCCGGCACACAACATATGCAAATCAGCTCCCCAAAGCTTATCCAGCGTGCCAGTCACTCGCCGAGCAAGCCCCTCCTGTAGACCAATAGCGTCCGCACTTGGGCGCCCCATTCCCCACGAGCTACGGGTTGAAATCTTACCTCCCAGCCCTATTGTCCGTAGAATGGCGGAGTAAGTCTCTCTTGGCGAGATCCCACAAGGCTGATGATGACCGCTGCCCGCTACCTGCGCATGGTTCAACCGCCGCTCGGATAAGCTACTGGGCATGATACTGAACGATTGCAGGGCCTACGAAGCATTTGTTTCTATGAACTATTTTTCGGGGCTTACGATTGACCTACACTAGAAGGCTCAGCACGACAGTCAGCATGGGGCGTTCTTATCACATAGAGTCATCGGTTAATCAATTATGTGCTAATTGAAGTACATCTTTAGACGCACATGACTATACCTAGCGCAATTAGAGTGATGCTTTTGAACTCATTCATTGATCTTTAGATGTTAATTTTTTGTCTGTTTTATGGAAGACTTGATGTTGTGTTGACGAAGTACAAATGTTATTTCATCACATGAATACAGTTTCCTCTTCTGACAAATGCTACTCATCAGCAACTGACGATCCTGCAGTCGGAGCCTGGAGGGCACTTTCCGTCATCTGTTTGATCTTTTAGCTAAATAGTGGCGAATAGAGACTCTTATCCTTACTAATCTCTCCGTCGGGACATAGACAGCAGGGAGCACGTTTTTCGAAAGTGTTTGCGGCTACTGTAGCCGCCATGAGGGCGAAGATGTAGATTCCGAAATTCATTGTGTCGAAGTCGATGCGTTTGCGAAAATGGGGACAGCGCAGAGTTGCTTTATATTTTGCCTGAGAACAGTAGAGTGCATAACCGAATTGATCCTGTGATCGTATTATGTTACATCGCAGGAACAACTAGGTTCGTAGTGCAATTGAGTATGGCACATTGCTGCCGTGCCGTGTCTACTTAATTTGTCAGGGTCAAGCCACTAATTGAAAAATGGCAGGTAGTATCGAGGGTTGCTATACAATTCTTAGAACTAAGAATATATTACCCAATAGGTTCGTCAAGTTCTATTGTTAACGGATTAACATGCCATACTTTGCGGGGCAGTGTTTAGAGTTTGGGGAATTGGATGCCTGATGATTGACAAAACGAATACAACTTCTCAGAAAATGTCCGATGGCCTTCATAATAGTGAAACTAATGTAAATACCATAATGATGTCAACTAGGATCCCGGCTAACGCTATTATTGCAAATGCTTTTTGTTGATGTAACGACATCTTCTTTGATCCCGAGCAAGGTGGTTACATGAATATTCCGGTGAAGACAGGCATGATTCTTAGGATGAGAGGTATGATGTGTTTTGAGTTCAATGATACGGGCTCAGTTCAAGTCGATTTATGCTTGACGACAGTATACAGAGCTCAACGTTGACGAAATCGGGTTTTTATTTATTCGCATAATGTGGCCCTACACCATTTCAGTTCCAGTTGAATAAATAACGAAAAAAAATCTTACCAGCCATACCGATGAGTGGTCTTTTGCACTGGACTGATAGAGATTGATCTGATCATGCGCACCTCCGAGAGGATATCAAATAAACAACTAACTTCACTGACAATGAAACATCGGATTTGTAAGATAGTACAATTATAAGGACGAGAAGGCTTCCACCATAGCCTGTTCAAACTTAGGCCGCTGAATAATAGCACCAAACCTTCGCAACCACGTCAGCAACCCAACAACCCATCTCCAAGCGAACAGAAAATAGAAAGAAAACTCACCCAATACACTCCACCATCGGCAAAAGCCTCTTCCCCAACTTCCCCAACCCCTCAAACGACATCTCCCCAAACCTCCCATGCTGCCTAATAACCTGCCACGCCTGCACTGGCGTGATCTCCTCCACGAGCCCCAGGTCCTGCGAGAACCCCAGCAGCGTCTCCAGCTCCGCCGACGGCACCGTCCACCGGGCGTCGCGCGGGTACCCGAAGTG
>JANIPN010835001.1:0-10295 GCA_027478595.1 Erythroxylum anguifugum
ATAAGTAATTCTCTTGGATACTGACAGGTATTGTCTTCGATGCTCATAAGTATTTTCTGGGATGCTTGCAGGTAATGCAAGCTTAAAATTCACTCGCCGGCCATTGAAACAACATGCACGTGAAAACACGGTGAAATGGTAATTGAGTGCCAAAAATGACTTTTAGAATGACATGGCTTCTATGCTATGAAGTTACAGAGGGCAAATATACAATAGGGGTTCAGAGCAGCGTCAACATTTCCTCGGCCCGATCTCGCATCTATACAGTAGGATCTTGTTCTCATTTCCAGAAATCTGTTCCAACACGAGGATATACGGCTCAGATCAACGGAATAGTGCCGGTATGTTTACTTGAGTTGCCTGAACAGCTTCGATGCCGCACACTGCGTTGCGCAATGTTGGAGGTGGAAGACTAAATATCGGTTAGAACCATTTGGACATAAGGGGAAAGACCGTAGTCATAGATCGTAAACAAACATTCTTCGACGCAGTCTTCCTTCGGGCCGTCGGAGTTCTCGTCGTCCTGTGCGGCCGTTACGCGCTCGACGCACTCATCAAAGTGATGTTTTGCGGGCCGGCACTGGGCGGAGTTGGCGCATTCTATAAGTTTGTTGTCAGTCAGACTATACATACAAGATCCCAACACAATTGCAACGCAATTGATGAAAGATGGCCGGAATAGTCCAATTTGGATCTCTCCAAAAGTCTTCCACCGAAAATCACCCCTCAATGGGACAGCACTGACCTTCTTCCAGCTGCGGCTTGATATCCTCTGGCTCCTCTTCTTCCTCCTCTTCCTCTTCCTCTTCTTCCTCCTCCTCTCCACCCTCATCTCCCCCCTCGTCATCTCCGCCTTCCTCATCTCCACCCTCACCCTCCTCACCATCCTTCTCGTCTCCCTCTCCTCCCTCGTTATCCTCCTCCTTGTCGTCGGCCGGAGCCTCGGCGTGCAGCTCGGTGAAGGACAGCGCCGAGTAGACGTCGGCGAAGAAGTCGGTGATCCCCATCGTGTCGGTTGCTGCTAGAGAGCAATTGGGTTGTGCGAGGAGGAAGCGGGATTTTTTTGTGGTCAAGAGGAGAGAGAACAGAGAAAAAAATAGAGCTTAGCCGTCCGTCGTTGGATGATGCGAAGTCAAAAAACTGCAAGCGGCAGGGATCGCGGGCGCGGAGCTTACTTTCTTGGCGTCTGATTGGCTGGAGCTCGTAACCCTAAACGTCCCTAAAGACATCGGCATAGAAGACTACGAGGAATTAAAGAGTATGCAGGAACGAATTAGTCGTGGGAGAGTAAAAGAAAGGTACATTGAATTGAGATGATTTCTAGATGAAGAGACTTCGTATTTTGGAGTCACAAAGTTGGTGGTGTGTATGACGGAGTACAGTTGATTTCCGCATGATTTCTTAAACATGTGTTTATATTTAATATCGCCAACATTCACACAATCCAACATCGATTCCTAAGCACTTAAAATTTCTTTTCACCTTTACATACGGAATCTGAACACGTTGGTTTTAAGGCTAGGAATAGCCAGTTGGGTGATTGATAGAAATGTAGTATAATTATACGATAGCAATCCACCAAGTAACGATTCGGCTGAGATGGATATCATTGATCTAAGCATCGTGAAGAATCCAATTAGAACCTTGTTTCCATAACGCCGAGACTTTTGTGGGTACGAGCATTGCTCTATTGCTTGCTCAATCTTCAAACTTGACAGCTTTGCCGCCAGAAATGTCGATGGGACCTCCGCGACTGGCATCGATTAGTGAGTGACTAATGGTGAAGCAATAATTCAAACTTACTATGACCCTCTCTTCTTTTTGTTCTTCTCTTTCGTGAAACCCTTGCCTCTCGTAACGATCAGGTCCTCATGAGCTCGCTGAGCATAGTCGTACGGCACGTATTTATTTGAAGAAAACCTTGGATCAACCTTGGTATCTGCTGCAACCCGCTGAAACGGTGCGTTGTTCTTTCTGGCGTATTTTGAAGTACCGTTTGTAGCCTCTTTATGGCCTGGTGAGCTTGCACGCTTGCGCTTGGCAGACGTTGTGGCAGACTCTGCAGCAGGTTTCGTGTTTTTCGGCTCTTCTTCCGACGTGTCACTGCTTGGGGACGAGGAGTCGCTAGAGCCTGACCCAGATCCCGGCAATGGAGTATTCTGAGGAGAAGTATCAAGGGTACTGCTGGAATTCGACGAAGTTATCCCAGTCATCTCTGTCTTCGCTGGATCCGGAACAGCCTTCGTCTGTGTAGAAACACCTCCATCTGAGCTGTCCGATGAAGAGTCCGAAGAATCGTCGGAGGGTTTAGATTTGGTGCTGGAATTGGAGCTAGATTTTTTACTGGCCTTCTTCTTTGCAGACTTTGAGGGCTTCTTCGCAGGTTCTTCGCTTTCGCTTGATTCTGAGTCGGATTCGGAGCCTGAATCAGAACCAGAGGATGCCTGCTTGGTAGGCTTCGGTGGCTCTGGTTTCGCACCCTGTGGAGTCTGCCTTGCTTTAAGTTTTTCGAGCATGCCATTTACTGTAGGTCTCGCGGGTGCTGCAGGGGCAGGAGCAGGTGGATTTGCGAACTCTTCTTCACTTTCCGAGCTTGATTCTGACGAGTCTTTGGCTTTCTCTGACTTTTTGGACTTCTCAGTTTTACCTTTAGCCTTAGCTTTGCTCTTTGAATCTTTCTTCTTTTTCCCAGAATCGTCGCTGTCTTCACTAGAGCTGGAATCACTACTAGCTTCTTCCTTAACATCTGAGATCTCCTCTTCTTCTGATTCATCCTCTTCGCTGCTCGTTTCCTCTTCCTGCTCCATTGCATCCCAGTCGGCATGCCATTGCCTGAAAATTTCGAGAAGAGTAGGAGTTCCCTTCTTAAATTTCTTTCCTATGTCGTCTTGCCATCCCGTAATGCGCTTTCGTGCCTTTCTTTCCAAAGTATAGAGGCGACCAGTACTGTCGAAACCGTATTCTCCTAAAAATGCACCAACAAGCTGGAGAAGTAACGTAGGTGGCTGAGGTTTGTTGGGGGCACCAACAGCCTTTCTCTTGAGGAACTCGATGGCATCTAATCGTTCTTGGGTTTCTTTCTCAGTCTGCTCCTCATTTTTTGGCTTAGGGTTCAAGATAGGATTTTCTTCATCCGGCGGGAACAGCCATGCAGGTTGTGGTCGGTCCGGCGCGTTCTTTTTTCTCGGCCTGGAAGCTGGCTTTGGCTCGGACTTTGAGATCTGTCTTGCGGCGACTGGGCTCGGATCGTCAGTTGGAGCAGTAGGTGCGGCATTAGATGCCTCAGCCTCGACCTCGACCTCAGCCTTGGCCTTTTTCTCCTTTTTATCCTTCTTTTTGCCCATTGTTAATAGTTGTGAGTAGCTGGCTGAAGGGTTGTTCTTCGGTCACACAAATCGCTATCGATAGCAAATCTCTCAAAACTTTTTTTCCCTTGTGTGTCGGAGCTTGCTGCGGGTTAACGCCGACTTCGAAGTCTCGGCCCTGCCAAGACACGCGGGAGCAACGTCAAGGAATCCAGGGTCCCTGCGCCGCAAATGAAACTGGAATAACTTCAAATTGAACATCTCAATTCCTGCGATCTAATACTTGTCGTTTTGATTCTACCCAAGCTCCGCTCGAGTGGCTGTACCGCCGTTGCTTTCAGCACCATGCCTTGGACCTGACCTGATCTCACCTGTTTGTCGTCTCCGGCCTTAACCCTATCGCAGTTGCCCTTTCTGCCAGAGTGGCCAGGCAACTCCAGCCCCCCGAATTTTGGTTCGCGTTTGTTGTTGTTGTCGTGTTTTCGCTGCAGTTTAGGGCCGGCGCTGTCTATTTAATATTCCTCAGTCACCGTCTTTCTCCATCTTTCTTTCTTACCTTACAACTCCTCACAACTCCTCACAAGCAACCAGCAAACACCAAGGCAACATACACTCACAACCATGGATGAGTCAAGCCGTGCTGCTCGCTTCGAGGACGAGAAGTCTCGCATCATTGACAGCTGCTTTCTGAAGAAGGAGCAAGATGGTGCTTGTACGTAGTCCCACTGACGCGTTCTCAATGCGTTGCAGAGGAAGTAGATACTTACTGCAATAGATGCTGAATCGTACATCACACACATTCCCGTCATAGAAGATGCTTCTTGTCCATCTTCACCTCCTCCTCCTCAATCCTCCGCAAATAACAAAAAACCCCGAGTCATCATTGTCGCTGTCCGCAGATCTGGACGCGTCCGCCTGCATAAGGCACGAGAGAATACAAATAAAACATTTTCTATTGGTAAAACATGGCAGCTCGACCACCTGACGGCTATCGAGTCCTTTACCGGAATACTGCCCCAGTCTCAAGACGAGCAGCAGAAAAAGGTCTGGGCCGGCCCTACCGGCATGCTCATTACCGTACAGAAACCTTATTTCTGGCAAGCAGCAAGCCAGAAAGAAAAGGATTTCTTCATTGGAAGTCTTGTCAAGATCTTCCGAAAGTACACTGGCGGCAAAGAACCTATATTGACTGGTTTCACGCCTTATGAACTATCTTCATTCTCGGTCTCAGCCGCTGGCAGACCTAAAACTCCACAGTCGAACATGTCCAATCGTGTTGCAAGCTCTATGCCCTCTCCAGCCATCAGACAGCCACCAGGACCACCTTCTGATGTTGGGTTGACTCCTCCAATGCCATCCTCATCTACCGTTGCAGCACAGCGTGATCGATATGAGACCGATTCTCAGGCTAGTTTCCAGCCATCCTCTTCTACTGTTGCACCACAACGTGATCGACACGACACCGATTCTCCGGCTAGCTTCCAGCAGCCCTCCTCCACTGCTGCAGCACAACGTGATCGATATGAGACCAATTCTCCGGCTAGCTTCCAGCAGTCCTCCTCCACTGCTGCAGCACAACGTGATCGATACGAGACAGATTCTCAGGCTAGCTTCCAGCCATCCTCCTCTACTACTGCAGCACAACGTGATCGATATGAAATCGATTCTAAGGCTAACTTCCAGCCATCTGCTGAAGAGCCCCCTCAAGCGCCTATGCGCAGCCCTGACAGACCTACGCGTGATCGATCAGATCGGTCACCTATTCGCATTCCGATGCGCTCACCAACTAGAGCCAAAGGATTGGCCGCCATGACGCCTTCTAAGCCTATCGTGAACCTTAAAGAACTAGAAGCAGCCGAGCGTAAGCGTAAGAACATCGAAGCTACGCCCAAGCCGTCAGACATCCCCCAGCAATCAATCGAAGCTCCTGAGAAGCCTTCTGTTGATATAACATCTCCTCCAGATACTCCTGGAGACTCTCCTGCCACCGAAGCTCATCGTCCTGGACTTGGTCCAATGATCAAGAAGAAGTCCGGCAAAGACATAGCTGGCAGATTTCGTCAAGCTGCAGCTGCAGCAAGTGCGTTCAAGCCTCGTGCTGGCGGTGCTGGCGATAAGTTTCTGAATGCATCGAACAAAGAACCCGAAACGGATGATGGAATCCACGGGGTCTATTCATCACGCAGAGAGCGTGATCCAGCTTGGGGTACACCTCCCCCCGAAGCTCCTCAGACTACATACGATAGATGGGGTAACGCTAGGGCCCCGGAGTCTGATATTCATGGTAGACCTCTAAATGAACCGCACTACATGAATGCTAAATATTTCCCTGATAAACCTGTTAACACCGCACCCAAGCATGCTATCCCGGCCTCTCAGACAGACAGTCCTCCAGAAACAGGGCCTGATACAGAAAACACGGTTGATGCTCTTGGGCGGCCTACTGATGAAGGTACTCCTTCCCGTGCGGAGAGAAAACCAGCCTCTCCTGAAGAACGCAAAAAGCGTATTAAGTCAAGGCACGTTGAATATGCAAACATCATTGGCATTGATCCTGCACTTCTCGAAGGTCGCACAGATTTCATTGACGAAGTTCTCGATCGTAATGGCTGGAGTGACGAACAGGAGGAATACGTTTCATACCAAACCCTTAAAGATAACATTAACCGTGAGCTTAACATGTTCAAGTACGGGATCTATGGGAGTCTTGGGGTTGGCGACGAGCGTGTAGCACAAGTGCACAAGCTCATCGATGAAGCGATGGACAATGCTGTTCAACTGGATTCCTTGCTGTCACTTTACGCAGCGGAATTATCCACTGTTGCCGAAGACGTTGAATATATCGAAGCTCAAGAGCAAGGACTTCAAGTTTATACAGCAAATCAAAAAGCTCTCTTGAAAGAGCTGAGATATCTCAGGTCAGCAATCGAGGTGCCCGCAGACCACCTCTCAGCTCTCTGGAATGTAACATTTTCTGGGCCATCCGGAGTTGAAGCAATCGAGGTCTCACTACTTCAAGTCTACAAAGGCTTACTTTCGGTTGATCCTGCTATCAGAATTCACAGCCGACCTTCTGCTTCCACCCTTACTGCAGCAGGAATTCTTGTAGGCTACGAGGATAGCAATATGAGAATCATTCGAGAGAGAAAGAAGAAGTATTACAACTGCATCAATACATTCCTCGACCGGTTCCAACCCCACTGGACAGACAAGCTCAAGAAAATGAGCTGGACAATGGAGAAGGAATTGACAGACTGGAAGCAAGACCTACATCGGACAGCAACCACCAAATCGGATGGTAAAATGAATATGCACTTACATGTCGATGCGAGGTCTGTTCTGTTCATCTACTCAGCCTTTTTCATATACATCCGTGATCTCAGCCGCCAAAAATGGGATGAGTACATCCAGTCCTATGAACGAACCATGAAGAAGTACTACAACACGGAAATTCGAGACGTGTTTACTGAATGGAAAAAAGACGCCAAAAAGTCTGCCGCTGATCTTGAATCAGTGCTCTTCACCCATGCAGATAAAGACAGCAAAGAGAGCGAAGGCAATATGGTTACACGCCGGATCACCGTCAAAAGATCAAGGAATCATGCCCGTGACACGGGTAAACAACAATACAGCCTTGAAACAACAATGCAGGCACATGAAGCCTTCGCATCTGCACTTTTTGAGACAACTTCCGCTCTCATAACCGAACAAAATTTCATCGGAGACCTATTCCACATCTCCTCGAACACAGTGAATTTCCCTGAAGCAATAGCAGAATCTAAACCTGTTAATCGCTCAGGTAGAGACCAGGCGGAACTCACCAAACTAAAGAACTACGAAACAGATAGAAACATGGCGAAGTACCTCGAGATAGTCATGAAAAGCATCTGTGAATCATGGCCCGAAGAACTGCAGAACTTTATTGATGGAGCAGTTACACAAGATCCCTTCCAAGCAGTTGGCATTCTAGCAGCACTTGAGATGAGGATTGCAGACCTAGAACATTCCAACCAGGAATTCATCATACATACACTCCAAGAGATCCACGACCGACTAAGCAAGAGATTTGATCGTTTCGTGGAAGAACAAATACGTGCAATTGAAGAGACGAAAGTTAAGATCAAGAAGCACAAGGGCTTGATGCCATTTATGCACAAGTTCCCATTGTTCGTCGATTCAGTCGAGCAAATGCTGCCCTCGAAGGCTTTGAGTCTGGATATCCGTGAGAAGGTTAACCAGGCGTACGAAAACATCAACCGTTCCATGTTCGAATCACTTAAGTTCATGGCGAAAGAAGCCCCAGCTGCATTGGCAGGGCAAAAACCACACATACACGGCGCAGCCGATTCGGAAGACAAGGAAGCACTGAACTTCCACATCGTCCACATCCAAAACCTCAACCACTACGTGGAAGAACTTCACACCCACGGAGTACCAGAATTGGAAGAGTGGAAGGACAGCGCCGAGAAGGAGCTTGCAGAGCACCTGGCAGATTACATCAACTCAGTCATCCGACGTCCTCTCGGCAAGCTCTTAGACCCCGTCGAGGCCGTAGAAACCATGCGAGGCGTCATGCACCCACAAGTCCCCGCCACGGACATCGCTCTGAAGCCATCGCACTCGGCAGCCGTCTTCAAAAAGGTTCTATCGGATTTTGATGCCAAAGACGTGCGAAGCAAGATCGAAGCTCTCAAGAAGCGAGTGGAGAAGCACTTTGGCGAGGCTGACGATCCATCTCTGAGCAAAAACCTCGTGGCCCGAGTGCTCAAAGATTGCGAAGACCGCTACTTCGACGTACTCATCCGCACGAACCGTATCGTCAGAGACGTCTACGAGGGTAATCTCGAAGTTGACTTCAAACGCGACGACATTTCCAGGGCGTTCAAAAGTACGTGAGTCTGAAGTATAATATAATAATGATACTATCGACATATCATTATCATTATTATTATACTTCAGATCTCGCTGGTTGGTTTGCTAACGCTGGCTTGTTTTGCAGGGCCTCCTCGTACATTCTCAGAGAAGTTACGCGGCGGCTTCGGCAAGCAAGCAGGTATGGAGAATAACATGTGGCTTTATATGTTGCTTGAGCTATGGGACTAACGGTCGATATGTGATTTAGGCTTGCGTCGCTGTTGTTCTACTCGTTCCTTGCGCAATTTCAAAAACGGCGTGCGGGACATATGGACAATCGTCAACTGGTAGAGGGAGGAGAGAAATGGAGGATTGCTACAACTATGAATGGGAGGGAAACTGAGAATTGCTAGAACTATGGACAGGAGGAAACGGAGGATTGCTACAACTATGAATTCACTACTGTAAATATACTTATCCTC
The DNA here is from genome assembly GCA_027478595.1 of Erythroxylum anguifugum. Classification (NCBI taxonomy): domain Eukaryota; kingdom Viridiplantae; phylum Streptophyta; class Magnoliopsida; order Malpighiales; family Erythroxylaceae; genus Erythroxylum; species Erythroxylum anguifugum. The sequence goes on from JANIPN010835001.1 coordinate 8,642, forward strand.
AGGTAAAAATTAACGAGGAATAAATTTTAATCATCAATGGTGCTGTGCCATCCTGTGATGAAGAGCCTTGGTGTGTTGATGATATCTCCTGATAATTTGTTGATCCCTGGGCTCGTGAAGCTGTTGCATTGTGCATTGGCTTGAGGTTCCTCACACCGGGTAGTAGAAGTAATAGTAGTGTAATTGTACATGTAGGCCTATCCCAATGAAGACTGATCGATGAAGGGTCTGTACTTGCGTGTATTTCATCCTTTTTCTGTTGTATACCTGGGTAGGTAGGTGGCTTTATCTACTTGTACAAATACTACGACTGTGGTTTACAAAGATGAAGTATCGTAGCTACAAGTTTCCAAGTGTGTCTATATCTTTGAAAATGCCTCAACTATCTAATCCTAGTAGGACTCAACTACAGCTACAACTATAGCTACAACTAACCATCTACTTACACCGATCGCATCGCATCACCTGCCAGAGCCGATTGGGGTACCCGGGGGGCAGGGTGGGGTTTAGTGTCCAGCGGGCGAGTAACTAACTGGCTCCTTCCCCCTTAATCAAATACCCACCGATCCTGACGAAATAGCTGACCGCCAACATTGCCCTCGCCTATACCTTTGCCTTATTGGCAGCAACATCTACAAAAGACCTATATGACAAGTTCTATCCACGCGAATACGACGATCAATTGCGGCGCAGCTAAAGAAAGAAAGTCTAGTCAAGACATTTCAACCAGAAATCCGGTATCTATGATCTTGATGACACTAAATCTCATGGCAACCTTCCCGTCGTCATTTCCAGCTTCAGCTCTGATCTGATAGTAGTATATCCCGCAATTGCTAATTCCTCTCCAGTGCGATGCTTCTTCCTTCCTTCCTTCTTCCCCTCCTCATAGACTACTCTAATCCTCCAACAAACATATACCTACGCGTTAAAAAACCCCTAGCAATGGGCCACGCGCCGCCATGTCATCCCCATCCTCACCCTCCGTCTTCCCGCCCTCCGCAGACGCCGCCTTCGACGCGCTCCTGGCCGCCGGCGCCCTCACGACCCTAAACCCGCTCTCCACCCTGCGCCCCTCCCAGCTCAACCTGACACGGAACTGCCTCGCGACTCTAGACCTGCAGACGCGCAACGCCTCCATCCCGATAACCACAACAGCCTTCTCCTTCTCCCTCTCCTCCTCTTCGTCTCCCGCAGACCAACAGCAAGGGCAAGGGCAAGGCCAACAGCAGCAACAGCAACACCCGACCCAAGACGCAGCAGAAGCCGCCGACCGCAACGCCATCCAGATCGCCCGCGCGCTCACCCTCGCGCTGCCAGACAACTACACTTCCTCCTCTCTTCTCCAACCAGAACCCCCCAACAGTCCGGGCTCTGATGGCCCGGGCCTCGCCCCCTCCCTCCTCAGCGTCCTCGGCTACTGGGACGCCCTCAGCCGCCTCGACGCCACCCCGTCCGTCATAGCAGCCGCCGTCTCCTCGTGCCGCGCCCAGAACCGCACGCTGCTGGACCCCGCGCTGCTGGACTTCACGAGGGGGTGCAGCGCGACGAGTTTTTTTTGGTGGCGGTTTGTTTTTGGGGTTGAGGATCGGGATGAGTACGAGGATGGTGGTGGGGATGGGGAAGACGGGCGTCTGCGGTATGGGGATGCGGAATT
>JANIPN010835092.1:0-10289 GCA_027478595.1 Erythroxylum anguifugum
CGAGGACGGCGCCCGCATCACGGTCGACAAGGGTTCCGATGCCGAGTCATGATCATCAAGGAAGGTTTTCGTGCTATTCCGGGAGGACCTCCTTTTTATTGCATGTGTTTACAGTTGTATAAAAGGATTTTGATATAGGTCGAAGTGTGCATGACCCTTGGTCACGGTCATTACGTACGGCTCTATGATGGCCGGGTCTGTTCGAGGAGCCATCTCGTATCCGTCCGAAAAGAATTCGGGGCCTGGTTTGACTTAGAAAACGCTACTAATGTGATACTTGCCATCTGTCGTTACCAATTTGTTACGCTTATACTCTTCGTACGGCGCTTTGCACGAGCCTTGATTTGCGGAACCTGGCTCGTTCGCCCGTCACCGTTGGTCCCTAGTGAGCTCTAATTGTGCCCGGGAACTTGGAACGGGAACGGGGACCGTCGCGTCATCCAGACGTGACATGCTCGGGTCCATCTCCGGACTTCGACCATCCCCGGACATGCGATTAGGTGGTGGAGAGCGTTTCGGTTCGAGACGTTCGGGGAAACGGGGAGACGTGCCTTCAGCGGACGGGACGCCCAGCTTCGGTCAGCACGCGTCTCTCCACGATCCATGAGTGTGTGGCGTAGAATATGCTCGCGTCAAGATCCTGGAGGATGCATGAGTTGATGATGACCGTGATGCCGTGCTATCAAAGGTTGGCCATCACAGGTTAGCCGATGGGGAGGTCGCGACTTAGAAATGCACTCGACACAAGCGAAATCACGAGTACCTCGCCCCCGTGCGCACGTCCGAGCTCCACGCGAGTCAACCATTGACATGAGTTTCGCAAGTCATGCATCAGTGGTTGCTTGCGGCTGGTATTGGACCTCGCCTCTCCACGAAACGGCCTGTGCGGGCCGGGTGTATCGTCCTTGCCACGCCGAATACTTTAAATTTTTTATGAGCGCCCGCAAATATATTGTCCTCACGAATAAAACTGCCGACGCTCTTGACCATTCACCCGATGGTGTTGTTATCGTGACCCTCGACGGAATCCGTTTATCCGTGTTTCATTGTTTCATGCTTACCTCTCTGGTACTAACAACCTTGCATCGAGGGAGAACCACCATCGCTCTTTCCTCTGAAGATTGAAAATCCGCTGACCGTAGTATCAACGGGCTGCGACTACGGTACCGTATGAGACCTTCCGATCACCCCAAGTAAAATGCGGGAGGGGAATGGTGAAAGCCATGTGCGGCGTACCATCCCCACGGCCCCTCATCATACCGCGGGGTACTGTCCTCCCTCCATGTCCCCCCGGGGCCACCGATCGATACGGAAAATTACGCCGCCGGTAACTGTACGGCGGATAGCGGGCCCCAGAACGATAAGAGAGGGGCCCCACGCCGTCATTCCACATACCACCACCGTACCTTTCTCCGTTCTGTTTGCACTTCGTTCCACTTCATGACATCGTAACGACTTTTTTCAGCTTCTGAGGACGATATGGCTCCGGGCGGGGGATATTACAAACTGTACGACACGGAGGCGGAGGGTGAAGCGAGTCCCATCGAGGCGGTCGGTGCTCCATCGGGCTTGGAGCGCCGTGCTCCGTCTACTCTCAAACGCCTCTGCAGCGGATCGCGGTTGACCTGCGTGCTCCTCTTCCTCTCGAACATCATCTTTGCCGGCCTCTGGTTCAATTCATCCAACGAGCAATGCGTGCGGCCGAAACTCGTCTACTGTATGTTGGTTCCAGCGTCCTTTCATGATCTCAAGCCTCGCTGCAACGCCTCTATGTACTTGTCCTACAATTGCTTTCCTCTACTATCTTTCGTTTCTTTGGATTGTTCGAGTCAATTGTTTACTCTATTCGTTTCCAAGTTCTTGGCAAGGTTGACATGCTAACTACTACACAGCTCCCGCTGTTGATGCCGGTGCGATCGGCTACGAGAAACGGCGACTCTGGCGGAGCATTGAGCCGGACAACCCATTTGCGGGCGATCCACGCCCGGAACATGATGCAGCGTGGAATCACCTGATCGAACGTACGTTGGGCGCCGTCTTGAGATGTTGCAGCAGGTTGACCTCAATAGCGTTGACGATCAAAGTCTCCGAGAAGGAACTGGCGCCCCTGGGCGACAAGAGCATCCGGCTGCGCGATGGCTCCGCGTACATCGTCGAGCCCGCCGTGTATCACGAACTGCATTGCATTGTACGTCTCTCGGATTGGAACGCAGCGACTGGGCGTAGAGGCCAGGTCGCAGCGTTCCACCATGACCCAAGAGGAAGCTAACACGCGAGTAGAAACGCATCCGGAGACACTTACACCTGGACTACTATTACCCCAACATGACCGAGGACGAGAAGCAGCGCGAGGGCCCGCACATCGACCACTGCCTGGAGTACTGGCGCGAGGCGGCCATGTGCCGCGCGGACACGTCCCTGTCGACGTTCTACTGGAACACCACCAGCACCTTCCCGGCCAGCCGCGTCTACTCGGACCACGAGTGCGTGAACTGGGAGCGGCTGGATCGGTGGGCGCGGTCGCGCATGTTTGTCATCAAGAGCAAGAGCGACCTGGAGGATCCGTCGCAGTATTGAGAGACGTGATGTAGAATGCCATGTATATATACAATGTCTAAATGTTGCTCTGTACACTCCATATGCCTCTATCTATAACCGCCGCCGTGATCGGGATCGACTCGTCGTACTCGCTGCTGAATCCCCGTGCCCGTTCTCTGCGTGGTGCTGCGCGTCCGGTTTCGCCTTCGCCGGGATGGTCTCGGGCGGCGGCTCCGCGATGCCCACGTCGTCGGTGTTGCGCCAGCGCTCCGCCCACGCGCGCACGCCGGCGTAGTCGCGGCAGACGCGCGCGTCGCCCCAGCCCGTCGTGACGTGCTTCGCGGGGGTGACGCTCTCGAGGTTGGCGTCGGCCGCGCACATGAGCGCGCGCCGCAGGTAGTCGAAGCAGTGGCGCATGTGCCGGCGGTTGACCGTGTACGCCATGCGCTCCATGTACGGGTCGGGCGCGGCGGTGCCGGCCTGCACGGCGAGCGAGTGCTCGTCGACGTAGTAGGCGACGCGGATGGCGTGCTGGGGGGCAGCGTTAGTATGGGAGAGTAGAGAACGAGAAGGGTCGAACATACGAGGCAGTGCATCTGGTGGAAGACGGCGACGTTGGAGATGAAGGGCGCGACGTCTGCATGCGTGACGAATCCGCGGCCGACTGGACAGGTCAGTGTCACGTTCACGCATCTGGTATCCACATACTCGGCACGATGGAGTTCCACGCCGCTTCCGACTCGGGCGTCGGCTTGTCCGAGAAGGTCAGATTGTGCTCCCAGACCTCGTGGATCTGGCCGGGCGGATCTATGAGGCTGTGAGCGGATGTTCGTTGTACTTTGAGAGGAAACTCACTGAGAAGACCGTGGTTGTACGTCTCGGCCACCCGTGTTGGCGCCGATTGGCGTCCGATGAACACTCCAAAGAGCCATGCCATCACGACGATGGCTGTCGTACCGAGCCACGAGCGTCGGCTGGCCGAATTCCTCCACCGTGAAGCGTCCTGTGTGTCCGGGTGCTCCGACGACGGCGAACCACCATCGTCGCTCGTCGCGAGCTCCTTGTAGCCCGTGTGCGTAAAGACGGACGGCATCTCGGCGTCACGCTCCTCGGATGCCTCTCCAGAGGGGACGTCAATCAATGAAGCAGACGCAAGCAATGGAAAATGTCCAGTCCAGAGGTCTCGAATCCCAAGCGGACGAGAGATGTCAGGCCCCACCTCGAGACGGTCGGATAGCCCCTCGCCAAGCGGACGCTGCTCGACCGGTTTGGTCGGGCTGAGGAGAGGGGTGCAGACGAGAGACGGAGGTCCGTGCGGTGGCGAGAGGGGACAATCAGTGCTCGGTCGAATCGTGCAGTGCAGAGGTTGACTCTGTCTGTTGAGCCGAGTCGAATGAATGACGAGTAGGAACCCTCCCTCCCCGCCGTGCACCTGCGTTTTGCCGGGGGGCCGAATTTGCTTGGTAGGACCGTATCACGTAACTGATGTTCACGAGTAGAGGGAAAAAAAATAAAAAACGCCACGCGCTGACTCCCGTCTCCCCCCTCGATGACGCCGCCCCTGAGAAACCTGAGAACCCACCCGGGACGCCACCTACGCCCCGCGAACCGGCCGTTTCGTTACGTTCATGCGGAGCCCATCCCATCATCACCTTGCCGGGGAAGGGATCCACCGCCACTCATCCCCAACCATGTCCGTCTTCTTCACATGCGGAGGAAGGGGATCAGAACAATGTGGATGAGGGCTACACACACACTGGAGCCACAGGGACACGCCATGCAGGGAAGGGCGCCGGATGGCGTGAGTGGGCGTTTAAGTTGCTGGATCGGTGGAGGGAGACTGGAACGGGCGGGAGGGACGAGAGGGGTGGTAAGATTTCCGGTTTTATTACCGGCCCCGCCGCCGCTGGCGTGGCGTCGATGTTCCTTCTCGATGTTTCGTGCGCCGAGTGGAAAGACTGGCAAACCACGGTTCGGCACACAATCTCACAATCCGTTTCAGCGCCAGGCGTCGGTGACTGCAGATCCTAGCTCGAGACTCGTCCCATCGGACGATCCGTCGGCGGACGGCCTTGCGCCAGAGACAGCACACACACACCGACATTTCGGACACTTGGCCCCGGTCCCCGTCTATCAAAGAAAGTGATACGCGCGGCACGATCGCTGCAGGTCACGGCGGATCCAGGAGATCAGAGGCGGATGGATCAGCAAGGGGGACCGGGACCAGGTGAATGGGACACGGCCGGCCCGGTCAGCAAGCTTTTTCGGCGTGTCACGACGGCGTGGTGCGTGTTACACAGACAGACGGACGTTTATCGATTGGGTCCCTAAGCTAGTAAACTAGCCCTATTGATAGAGAGAAGGGGAGAGTTCTCCACCACCACCGCGATACAAAGTGCTGGGGAGTACCCGATCGACCTTCTCACACTCTTGGCTCCGATTGTTCCATCTCTCCTGCATCCACCACCTTCCTACTACCTGTCACCTGCCACATTCTACACGACACAAACCGACCATCATCATGCTTCACAAGACACTCGCTCTCCTCGCCGTAGCACTCGTGGGCGCTGGCGCCCTGCCCGTCAGTACGTGCTTCTTCTATTTCAGAGTGTGTGAATCACAGCTAACATGTCAACTCACAGGCGAAGCGGATAGTGTCGTCCGGAATGCCTGGGCGCCGGCGGAAGCTGATAACGTTGTGCGGAATGCTTGGGCACCGGAGAGCCGAGAGGCCGATAGCGTGGTACGCAACGCCTGGGCGCCCGCTGAGGCGGACAACGTTGTCCGGAATGCGTGGGCACCGGAGTCTCGCGAGGCGGAGGCGGACAGCGTCGTCCGCAATGCCTGGGCTCCGGCTGAGGCCGACAACGTTGTACGGAACGCTTGGGCTCCTGAGTCCCGGGAGGCTGATAGCGTCGTTCGGAATGCGTGGGCTCCTGCCGAAGCCGACAATGTCGTGCGCAACGCTTGGGCCCCCGAGTCTCGAGAAGCTGAGGCCGATAGTGTTGTCCGGAACGCATGGGCTCCTGCCGAAGCCGACAATGTCGTCCGTAACGCGTGGGCACCGGAGAGCCGTGAGGCGGAAGCCGATAGCGTCGTGCGGAATGCCTGGGCACCGGCGGAGGCCGACAACGTGGTCCGCAATGCCTGGGCTCCGGAGGCGTAAAGGGAGGATGTTCACACACACGATAGTTTATAAGAGTGCGGAACGGTCGTCTTCATGAGATGCAATGGAAATGCCTTGCACGTTCTCGCATCGAGTCGTCTAAATGCTTTTGAAATTGTGTAGTTGTTATGGTACAGTGTAATGTCATATAGTAGCACCCCGGCAGCAAGCTCAGTGATCGGTGCGTCGTGATGATGCCTTCTCGCAATGCCGTTAACCATATGGTCATCCTCGACTCTTGTGATCCGCATCGCTCGTGATCACGTCTCACCCGTGGTGTCCTTCGTCGATGTCGCATTGCTATGGTTCTTCACCGCCTCCTCGTCCTCTTCCTCTTTCTCGACCGGGTTGTGCACACTGCGCCACTCCATGCCGGCGGCACCTAGGGCGGACAGACACGCCATGATCAGGGCCACCTGGAACGCCTTGACCAGCGCCTCATTGTAGGCCTCCAGGGTGGCAGCGAGGAACTCCTTGGGCACCAGGCTGCGGATTTCGGTGGCCCCGGCCCGGACCAACCCCTCGGGGTCGGCACCCGGGATGTTCAGTGTAGTGAGATGTTGGACCAGCCGATTGTCCAGCACGGAACCAGCCACAGGAACGAAGATGGCCCCGCCAAGTGTCTCGGCGAAGAAGGTGATGCTGACGCCAATCGGAACGTCACGAAGTGGCAACACGGCCTGGGCGGCAATCTGCGGGACTTGGAAAGCCAGCCCACAGCCTAGGCCGAAAATGACCTGGTACCCGATCCAGCGGCTGGAGCTTGTACCCGCAACCGAGAAGGTGGTGATCAATCCTGAACCGACCGATGTCAGAATTACGCACAAGATCACAAACGGCATGTAGTAGCCCAGCTTTGTGGTCAGCCCACCCGACAGAATAACGCCCACTGTCATGGACAGGATCAGCGGAATGCTGTGGACGCCGGAGAGGAACGCGTTATCGCCGAGAATTGCTTGGAACCATATCGGAACAAAGTAGATAAGCAGGAAGAATGCCGCGCCGAGGAAGATTGAGAACACCGAGCTGAACGCAATTGTCTGCTGACGGGCAATTCGTGGGGGAACTAGATAAGATTTAGTGAGCGGTACGTTCATTGGCATGCAAGATAAACTTACTGGTGGCCTCCTCGCCCATGTACCATTGAACTCCGACAAATGCAAGCAATAGAACGCCGAAGAGAACGAACAGAGCAATTATCCGCCCGCTATTCCAGGCAAATGTCGTTCCGCCCCACTAAAAAGGTATTAGAGTTTGTGCCTATCGATCAGAGTTTGTTACAAACCTGGAGAGCCAAAATGAGGCACGCAATGCTCGGAATGAAGAGAATGGTCCCAACGGGATCTAGAGACCAGAACTGGCGCGCAAGTGTTCTCTTTTCTTGCGCGGTATCACGGTATCGAGGTAGGTGGAGGAACACGATGATCACAATTGCAGTGAAGCCACTACGAGACTGTTAGCCCGAGAAAGGGTCGATTGGCCCGAGAAACCTACCCCAACGGAAGATTGATCCAAAAGCACCTGCATCGTGTTAAGGCTGATTCAAATCCTGAGAGCGCAGCGTACTTACCATCGCCACGTTACGTCCGTAGTGAATACGCCTCCTAGAAGGGGCCCAGCCACGGAGGCCAACCCGTACATACCACCAGCCATCCCAGTATATTGCGCGCGTTCACGAAGCGGGCATGAGTTGGCGATAATGAGTAGCACGCCGGAAAAGATACCAGCGGCGCCTACACCGGCAACCGCTCGTCCACCGATGAACATGGGCGAGTCTTTTGCCAGCGCGCAGATGAGCGAGCCGACTTCGAACAAGCCGAGCGCGCTCAGGTAGGTGGCCTTGATGCTGTAGCGTGAATAGATCTTTCCGAAGAGCAGCTGCAGCGCGCATGTCGGTAGCAGATACGCAGAGCCATACCAGCCCACATCTGGAGCTTGTCAGTACGTTCTCTCACGTCATCCGAAGCACAAGACTGACCTTGGAGCGCGTTGAAGTCATCGGTGATGCGCGGAATGGCCGTCGCGATGATGTTCGTGTCAAGGGCAATACAGAAGACGGATAGGCAAAGCCCAATCATGATAATGGCGAACTTGGCGCCTTGAGGGTAGTCTGGCGCGCTGCTCGCCATGTTGCCACTGGCCGGAGCCTGAAGCTGTTCTGAGCTGACATCTGTCTTCACCTCCTCTCCCGTTTGCCCTCGCGTCGCTGCTTCATCGACACTGCTTCGAGCCATCTTCGAGAAGCCGCTGGACGCTATCGAATTTGCGTGCTGACTTGACCCAAGCTTTTTTTGTCGGGGAACCCTGGCCTAGGATCGTGTTGTAGAAACGCCGTTCGCGTTTCCCACACCAACTGTCCTGCCGTGCCAGGGCTGGCTCCTCTGGTCCCCTTTCCTTTAGCTTCGTTGGCGAGTGTGGGAGCTTGACAAGTCCGAAGTAAGCCCTGGTGGTGAAGAGGGAAGTGAGAAAGGAGGAAGGAGTCGCACGTCTGGAAAGTGCCGCTTGAGGGGAGTGCGGAAAGGCTTGCGTTTAACTCAGAACAAACGGGGACTAGGGACGCCCCACCAAAAGAGACAGATATAGCGACAGTATGGCGGAATAAAGGCCCCGAAAAAGTGTGGAGAGCTGGAGAGCGAGAGAGCGAGAGAGGGACGGGTGGTGGAGGTGGAGGAGGAGGAGTAGTAGGAGGGAAGGGAGGGGGGAGCGCTCCGTCCGATGGGCTGCAGCGGCTTGTACAGTAGGGTGGCAGATGGTCGTTAGCGGTCGCTCCTGCCGTCCATTAAGGCGCTGCGGATGGCGGCACCCGGTGGCGTACTGCATGCCTCATCTGAATATTGAATACGGCGGATGCTAAGTAAGTAACACATACCACTAGTAAGTAGTTCTAGGTGCCTGCCTGGTGCGCCTTCTAACTCAGCCCCTCAAACTGATAAAGTGTTGATTGATGTCCCGGGGGGCCGTATGTGTTTCATTACCTGCACTCCCCATTTAAAACCGACCGTCTCCGTATTATTGCCAGTCGAAATGGCATGCAACCCCCGGCTCGCCTCTAAAGTAGTGGGAACAACCTAGCGATCCACGGTGCAGCACACGCTGCACCAGTGAGATACCGCGAGGGGAGCGGCCGATCCACAGGGGACTCTCAGACATCGGTCCCTGCCTCGGCTCTTCCCCCGAAAGCCGGTGTATGCCAGCTGCTGCAAACACACCACGAAGAAAGGACCCACGGGGCTGAGAGGGAAGTGGGAATACTTTGGGCTTTGGTGGAGCAAAAGATCGGGTACGGCCGCCCGGCCTCGACCTACGCGGTGGTGAGATGACGGTGGAGTGGCGTAGGTTTCCATTCGAACAAGTCTTTGTGGGATCTACCTCCCGAACTGCTTCGGCGCCGCCTGACACGCCTCCCGGGCCGCGTGATTCCCGTGATTGTTCTTTCATCGGTACGCTCACATGTACTGGCCAGTAGGGAAGGGTGGGTATGGGAGGACGTCGAAGGATGGAGGAAGCACACCGAGCACGGGCCAGGCGCAGGTGGTATCGGCACGGTATAATTGCGGGAAAACAAAAGATGATCCGCCCCTGGAACGATGCATACACATGCAGGTCGAGATGGAGTAAGTACATGCGTCGGAATAGTAGCGACCGACCGAGGAAGGTGTCGCCGAGGCTTCGTGTATTGCGATTCCGCGCCACTCCCTACCTCGGGCGATTAGATCCGAAGGAGCGTTAAGCGTGCGTTGCCCAGTGATCGCGCTATCTAGCAGAGCATGCGGAGGGACGATCAGGGAAAGCGTCATCCAGGTGAGAGGGAAGAGAGTGGTGGTGGGGGACGAGCGGGGACAACAAAAGTTACTATGCCAGGGCTGAACGGGTTTGGCCGGTTGGAGGCGGTTGACGGACAGCCAAACTCTGAATGCCCCGCAGAACCCGCCCTCCCCGGGGAGGTTTTTCGCGAGGTGATTTTGAGAACGGCTGTACCTCACTGATATATACCTGTGCGGTCCTTTCACAATAGCGCAATAGCGCGTGGTCGGAGGTCGAGATACCGTTGCTTAGATCGTTCAAAATTTAAAGACTCGAAAATAAGCGTAGGATGGGCCGAAAAAATAGACCAAGTGCCCGATTGAAGGATTAATATCAATTGTATGATTCAAACCGTTGGGGTTGAAAAGAGTTTCCACTTGAGAGCGGGTGTTCTTGGCCTCATCTACATGTAATAATGGCTTCCCTAGACATGTCTACGATAGTAGTCCCGGGTAGGATAGGGGCTAGCATCTCGGGGGCGAAGTCGGTGTTAGGGGTATGTCCCAGCTGGCCCCCGGGGGTGATAGATATGGGGATTACCCATTAATACTGTATTCCTAGTGCACACCTGTACGGGGAGTACTGTACGCTGGGAGCCCCGCCTACTCTAGCGTAGAAAGAGGAGGAGAGGGACGAGGGGCCTGAAAGCTGCAGAACAAGCGACGGAAGGAGCAACGCAGGGAGGCGAAAGCAGGCAGGCAGGTAGGCAAACAAACATAGCTCGAGGAATGTGAATTGGCTTGGCGGGGTAGCAGTTCCTCAAAGGATATTTTATTGGTCA
>JANIPN010835110.1:0-10287 GCA_027478595.1 Erythroxylum anguifugum
GCAGCTGCGGGGGGAGGGGGGATGCTGACTCGCCGGCTCTCGTAGGGGAACGAACAACAACAATCAATCAATCAATGCGCGCCAACCCCCCCTCCCCCTCTTTCCCTTCCCCGTGCCCCGGAACTAGTAGTACATAGCGTTCGCGTGCATGTGGGGGGGGGGGAGGGGAATTCGCGGGGGAGGGGCAGTGAAGGCGGAAGAAGGGCCGCCCAAGTAAGATCAGATGACAACACCCCCCTCTTCCCCTTTTTCTTCTCCCCTCCCCCCGCCAGGACCCCCTCGCCCGCAAATAGCCTTTGTTTACTGCACTTTTGACGCTCCCGGCCTAGCCATTTCTCCATCCGGGGGGGGAGCCCCTCCTCTCGCACAAAACCGGCGTTCCGGGGAGGCCTCGCACAGTGAGGAAGGGTTCGGGGCGGTAGCTGCGGACATGGCGTGTCTCACGGCGAGCTCGGTCACTTGCGACTTGGGTCATGGCCGGCGGTACGGGGCGATGCGAGACGAAACGAATGGGTGAGTAGGCGACCGGAGGGATATGCAGCCCCATTATCTACAGTTCGAGCGATTCCAAACTGTGGCCTGGCCATGTACCCGCTGCACGCACGGGGTGCGTCGGCTCCGGCCTCACTTTTCCCCGTAGATGACTCTGCAGGACGCCGGGTCACTCGGTCGGAATGCAGACGTCAAATTGCTACCCAACTACTATATCCTTCGACCAAGTAAGGCGGGACTGTCGCGGCTGATATCTTGCGGAGCCTACCGACATGCCTCAGGATGTCGAGAATCGCCCCTGATACCCAAATCGCACCATGAGTATTACGCATATTAAATCTTGCATATCAACGAGAATCCTCCCAAGGTTACCCTCTCCTTACTTTGCGTAGAGCCTATATCAGTCAGAGCAGAGATGAAAAGCGTTTGCATTATCGGAGCTGGCCCGGCCGGACTGGTCACTGCAAAGACATTGATCCAGTCCAGGGCCTTCGAAGTGACGATCTTCGAGCAAAATCAGCGCATCGGAGGAATTTGGGGGTTTGACAATGGCGCTGGTGGAAATGCCTACCTGCCCTCCCACACGCCGACAAACCTCAGTCGTTTTACTGTCTGCTTTTCGGATCTCTCCTGGAGGTCTGTCTACGAGTCTTCTGGTGCGGTTCCTTTGTTTCCAGCCGCGATAGAAGTCGGAAAGTATCTTTCACTTTACCAGAAGAGATACATCCCACACGAGATCTTCCGCTTTGGCCATCGAGTTATATCGACCGATCTTGTCACCACAGATGCAGCAGAGAAGTGGTCAGTGACCACCCAGGTTGGGAACGAAAGACAGACACCCATAGTCTTCGACTACATCGTGAATGCTGCGGGATTCTTCAACGCCAAACAATCCTTCCACCCACCCCTACCGTCTTCATCGACAGTAAATAGCATCCACACATCTGGATATCGAAGCCTGACTGGATTGCTTGGTTCACAAAAGACAATTACTGCTGGTAAAATCCTGCTGATCGGGGGCGGGAACTCGTCTGGCGAAACAGCTGCAGCCATCGCCTTCCATTTATCTTCATCCTCAAGCTCTCCCCCTGCTTCAGGGAAGAAGAACAACTATGATGAGTTGAAAGTCTACCATGTTACTCCTCGTCCACTCTACATCATTCCACCTTTCATACCAATGAGCACCGAGTCATGCCTATTCGCACCGCTAGATTTGCTTTTCTATGAATTGAAGTGGCGACCGAATGAACCCATCTATTCTCGTTCCGGATCTTTGCCAGAGGAAATTGCCGGGGCGAGATATGATGCGATACACAAAATGACTGGAGATCAACGAGACCTCGGAGCTAGTGCCTTGGTCACTACAAATAGAACAACCCCGTATGTTGCGCTGAGTGAGAGTTATGGCGAGTATGTGCGTTCAGGATCCGTAGTCACATTTGCGGGCCGCGTAACAGACCTCAGTGAAGACAATGAGACTATTTCAGCCGCTGTCAAAACGCCCGCTGGCGAGACGGTTCATCTGGACGGAGTGGTTGCAGTTGTGTACGCAACCGGTTACAACCCCATGGATGCGCTTTCATTTCTTCCAGAGAGCGTGACTCAGCTACTGGATTATGATCCAAGCTGCACTCGACTACCGATTCTTCTGCAACATCACCAAACCATGAATCCCAAGGTTCCTAATCTCGCCTTCATTGGATTCTACGAAGGACCTTACTGGGGAGTGATGGAGATGCAAGCGCGCGCGATTGCTCAAAGGTGGAGCACTGGGCACCGCAGTAACGATCTGGTCGATGAAGAGCTCGAGAATCTCCAGGTGCTGCGTGCAGCAATCAAGTCAGGTGCGACCGACGTGCCTCAGTATTGGTTTTCCGACTACACTGGTTATTTGGAAGAGCTTTCCCGAGACCTTGGGCTGCGCCGACTGGATTCGCCTTTCGACGGTCCACGCGATGGGCCTGTGACTCCATCACGATATCTCGCATCGGGAGACAGTGACCAAGAAGCACAAGCAACCATGGACGACATGAAGAGAACGCTCAACGCTTGCCTGTCCGGGCGATACCGAGCCAGAGCCTCATTCCGGGCCCTTCAAGGGAACTGGCAGCTGGAGCGCCGTATTGTTAGCAAGCGGGCCGAGATGCCTTCGGGCACATTTACGGGGACAGGTTCATTCCGCCCTCGAGCCCCGACCGAAGCCTCGTTTGATTTGGAGTATTTGTACGTTGAAAGCGGTTCGTTCCTAACAAATACTGGCGTCACCATGACCGCCAGTCGACGTTATGTATATCGCTACAGGGAAGCCAATGACACCCTAAGCGTCTGGTTTGTTGATGCGGATGATGGCCTTCGTGTTGACTATCTCTTCCACGAACTATCTTTCGCCGAGGTTGAGAATAGTCTACATTGCAAAGCACACGCAGAACACCTGTGCGAGGAGGACTTTTACATTACAGACTACTTGTTCTCGTTCCAGGCAATCTCTCTAGAAGCTTTCGAAATCCAGCACGCAGTCACAGGACCAAACAAAGACTACACTGCACGGGGTCGCTACAGCCGCGTGTGATTTAAAGACAATATCGACCGAGCTTTCAACTTTAGACAGTGCACGATCCGGTCGGAACTTGGACTGCGCCTTCATAGACATTCAGCGGAACACATCTCGGGTCTAACACCTCTCATATCCCCCATTGTCGATTACAGACACGAGAGACACGCTAGCACCACCACTAGCGACGCAAGCCACGGCGTGAGACGGTCTAACGCAGGTATTCACACACTATGAACGACAGAGGTGGGGGCCATATCTAAGCCATTTTCTAGACTAGCATTAAGTTCAGGATTCGTCCAATGATTGCATACAGATACAAGGATTCATTGCCCGTCTCTGTGGTGTACACGCTAGGTCTTGCGCTTAATCACAAGCAAGCTTCTTCAGCTTCGGGAAGTTTGGGGTACCGAAGCCAGTCACGGCGTCCCATCCCTTGGTAGCAGGGAAACCGGTGGTGTTGCAGCCCATCGAGTTACCTGAGGTGATATCCGTCAGGGCGGTGTAGCCTTTCTTGTACAACCAAGGGTTAAGGAAGCCAAGTGGCTTCTTGCCCTTGGCGATCAGCGCATCATTGACCAAGGCCATGATAGCCGCCACAGTCGGTGTGGCAGCGCTGGTACCATCCAGAGGGCGCAGGGTGCCGTTCCAGATGACAGCGTAGTGCTGGCTTTGGGCCGCAAGATCGGGGTAGCCGCGACCGTTGGTGTTGTAGAGACCTTTGTACTGGTTACCGAGAGCTTTCAGGTAGGGCTTCAACGCAGCATCCTGGTAACTTGGGCGAGGGAAGTAGCGGCTGAAGCCTCCCCCGGATACATAACCGTTACGAGGGTCGTATGCGGCTACTTCGGGGTCGAAGTCCTTCGTTCCTCCAACCGTCGTAACATACGGACAGCTTGCTGGGAATGCGGCGAGGAAGGTCGAGCTGTTCTTTCCGTCGTTGGTGACGCAAGTGCCAGCTTTGCCAACGCCTGCATCACCACTGCCGAAGAAGACGGAGATGCCGCGAGCGCCGAGCTGCGCGAAACCCTCGCAAGCACGCTTTGCGTACGAGGGAGGTACAGTTTGCTATTCGACGTTAGCGGTATGGACGGGGGACGCCTTTGATGTCGGTGACCTACTTCATCGTCGGCGTAAGAATTCGAAATGCTCTGCGGCAAGTCATGTTTCGCAAGGACGTAGTTCAACCAGGTCACACTAAATCAGGGTCAATCGAAGCTACTTAAGGTGCGCCAGTAGAACGTACTAGGGCTCATTTGTGTTGGTAGGAGTATTGGTATCTGGTTTGAACTGTCCGGTGGTTAGCGGAGACCGTTCCAACCAGAACGTAGACAACAGAGATCTGTGCGGAAGATGGGGGCTTACTGGAGGCTCTCCACCGGTATTGTACTCTATCAACGGTGTCGGATAATCGATCCCGAGGACGGTCTGAGCATCGAGATTGCCTTCGAGATTCTGGCCTCTTGAGAGCTGGGTCTGGTTCAGGGGCGTCTGCTGGTTTTCGCCATTGTTGACGCTACACGGCGGTTAGCAGACCCACGGCGACGAGGAGACATGTCCTACATCTCAATCTTGAAATCATACGCAGCCTTGACGGCCTCAGGGCGGTACCTCTGGAGGAAGATCTGGGTATCGCTCCGGTTGGCTGTTTCACGAAGGTAGTTGCAAATGCCGACCTTGTTCTTGCCCGCCGCTTGAGGTTTGTAGTTGATCGTGCCATACAAGGTGCGCAAGCACGTTGGGGTGACCTCACTGACGTTGCAGGCCTTGGCGACGTCGGGATTCTGTGCCTGCACGTTCAGCTGGGGGAGATTGGCCTGGATCCCTGTGATATCGCTCGCCGGCATGACAAGCCGATCCTGAGGGCTCGGCCGGAAAAAGGAGTTGGTGGGCTGAATGGTGTCAATGTGTTCGTGCAGATGCTCCGGGAGGAACCACTCAGGTGCGCGGACCAGGTAGGTTCCATCCTCGTGCAGGAAGATGGAGTACTTGGTCTGCAGCAACGCCTCTGCCTTGTGAACGGGCATGGTCAGGGTGATCCAGTCGTGTCCCGGCGTGTACGCCATGTCCCCGGACCCGAATCCATTCTGCGCGAGCCATTCGTGCACCAAGTCGCTCGTCTCGCTCGTCGGGCGCACCAGATTCTCCACCTCTTCCGGCGTGAGGTGGTCGCCGTAGCGGGAATGATCCGGATCACTGACTGTAGAAGGGGTCTATTAGCGCCTCTGCGGCCATCACAGCACGGGGTGCCGCCTCCACCGTCCACACACATACCTTCCGTGAGGTGGCGGTCAAGCTCGTCGAACTGGCCCTGCTTGAGCGCGATCTCGAGACGGATCAAGTGGCCCGCGGGCGCTGGTGCCACGGCCTTCCATTTCTTGGGAACGTAATGGGAGTCCTTGAGCTTGTACTCGGAGCCAGCCTTCAGCGGCGAGCCAATGGCGGCGCCGGCAGCGAGGAGGAGGGCAAGAGCGGACCGGACGACGACCATGGTGATGACGGGGAACGGCAACTGGCACGCGTGCTCGAGAGGCTTCGGTCTGCTGCTGTGCGAGAAGAAACCCTGGAGCGAGCGAGTTCCCCGATGAGCCGGACGCGCTCTCGCTCTTGTACCCTTTTTTTTTTCCTTTGCCCGCAATCACCGGCGCCAGCAAAGCTTTGTCTCCTCTTCCCCATGCGCGGCGCAGCTCGCTTGCAGCTTTTAGCTCCTCCTCTTCCACCTCCACCACCACCATCACCACCGGCAGGATGGGGGAAATGAGCAATCAAGGGGAAGGCAAAGTGGTGGTGGTGGTAACAATAAAGTTCCAAGTGCACGGTCGTAGCGCCACGCCTTGCGTATCCTCTGCCTTTCTCTCCCCCCTTCCTTCCTTCCTTCCTCACCTTTCCTCCCACCCACTCACAACCTAGGCCTCCCCTCCCTCGATCTATGCAAGGGTAGGGATCGGGGGCTCCTCCGACGCAAGTGCTGCAACTGGCGAACATGCAGTTGTTTCCACCACCGAGACCAGATGGGGAAGGCGCCAGAGATGCCTCCCATATCTACTACTACACACCAGACCCCGATGCGAGCCGGAACGCCCGCCCCACACGCTCCAGCGAGAAGGCGGCGCGAATGACATCGGGAGGTGCCTCAACGACGATCCACGAGTGCAGCTACCCTACCGCAATGGGATCGAGATCCCCTTGATCCACGATGCGCGGACGAACGCGAGGGGTAGCCAGCAAGCTCGACGAGGAGAAAGGGAGGGAAGAGGGGAGAGAGGGAGAGAGAGAGAGACACACACACACAGCATTGCTCGTCGTCTCGCGGCCACTTTCACTCGCACGGTCGTTCTCGCTCGTCCGCCACCGTGAGAACATGGTCATCCGCGATGCAACCTCGCGTCGCTCTCCCGAGCCTTCTGTAACGCGACATCGCGCGGGATCTGTCCCGTTCGCTTCCCCTCCGCGCCCCTCCGGGGGGGTCAGCCCCTCCCTTCCAGCTAGCAGGTTACAGGGGAGGTCGGTGTGCCTAGCGACTCCCGGGGCTTGCAGGCGACCCCCCCTACATCCCTCTCTCTTCCGTCTTGCGGTAGAGAGGGGAGGGACCATGATAACCAACCTTCTGACCCTTCCGATCCACACCTCCACCGGCACAGAGAGAGTAAGGATCGATATCTGCAGGATTGAAGATTGCCGGTAACATCTCTCCAGCCTCAATCCCCCGATGGTGGTGACCGCGACCAACTGACCCGTGCCGCTCTCGGTATGTTTTTCGCGCCGGGGAATGCCCGAGTTAGTGACTGCTATGCCCCAATCCTTGCCAGCAGACGTCCTGCTGCTCATCATTGACGCTCACGATGCATCGCCGTGGGGTGCGCCCGTCGCCTTGCCTCCCTCGCATCCGACCACCAAGTCGCTCTTGGCGCTCAGCCTCGTCTGTCGGGTTGCATACCCAGCAGCGCTGAGGATGCTCTTCGCACGCTGCCTCTATCTTGACTCCGCCGCTCGTTTGTCCGCACTGCTGTACTGTTTGCGGCAGCTCGATACCCGCGTCAAGGGCGCAGGCGAAAGCGACCCCCGGTTGCCAGCGGTGAGAGTCCTGGATCGCCTTCGGTCGCTGTACATCTCGCCGTTCCCGTCGGATACGATCAATGTCTCCTCTGTTGCAGCCGATGTACAGCAGCTGTTCGCGTTGCTTGCCCCTTCACTACGTACGCTTGTGATCGATATGCCACTACGGAGCCTATATCCGGAGGACGACCATGCCCGCGTGAGACCGATATTACGCGAGGCTTTCGCCCAACTCACCCAGCTCGAGTCGTTCTGCAGTGTTCGTGACGAGCTATACCTGAGCTGCAGGCCGTTTGGGAGCGTGGAAGCTGATGATGAGCCCCCTGTGTGGTCGCTTTGGCCCCATCTGCAAATCCTCGCCCTGTATAATCTCGATTTAGGCAGCGATTGCTGGTCTTATCTGGGAAGACTCTCTCACCTCCAGACGCTTGTTGCGACGCGGGCAGACGGCCTCCACGAGGTCGACCTCCAGGAGACATGGCGACTTTGCAGTAGCACAGCACGTACGTTGAGAATATTTCTCGTCAATACATGGCAAGACCATATTCCACCTAGGGGAAGTACCACTTGGGAGCCAGATGACCGAGTAACAGTTCACGAAATTTCAGTTCCAATTAGCTATTACGGCGACGAAGACCCGATCACGGCTTGTCAGAACTGGGAGAAAGCTGTTGCACTGAGGAATGAGCTATCGTTGCAACGAGGAAAGCGTTTGCTTAGGTCTCGGCAAGCCCCTCAGGACTGACAACTTCTGCTCCTTCCTCACTGTGAGCTTTGCAAATATTGATGAACGAGCATCGCCCCAAGTACTGTTCGCTCGACGTATCCAGAAGACATCATTTCCCCGCGCCAATCTATGTACAAAAGTTTACCATCGACAGTGCGGACTTGTTGTTCCACTGATTCTTCGACCTAACTGACGGGCAGATATTCGACTACACCCGATCTTAAAATCCTTTAGGAACGACTCTCTTGATGCGCAGGGCAGTGGTATCCGAGTATATCATCTTCGCGGCTATGGGCGGGAAGAGCGCTCTCCCGCCCGTCGGTCGTACACTACCGTTACAGCCCAAGTGGTCTATGCACACGGTCTATCGTAGACAGCACGCGCTCGTCGTATGTCCACTATCAGCAAGGCTCGGGACAGGCTTCGTCGACTCACCGAGACAAGCTCCGCGGATTATATCCAACTAATCGCGGGCGACGCATAGGCTGTAGGGGAACGGCCAATCCACTTACTTGGCCCCTCGGATCTAACTTCTTAAGGCCGATCTGCCAAATGCTTTTCTTTCGGGTAATAAAATTACCTTGGATTTATACACCGTCCGCTCAAACAAGAAAGGAAGTAAACCTGTACAAACATATATCATAAAGTATTCGAAACAAAGTACAGGCCAACAAGGCGACCCAGAGGATAGATCTAGCTCGCAAGACGATTATCAGTGGACGACGACACGGACACGGCGTTAAGATGTTTGACGAAGAAACGCCTCTACTTCGTCCCCGAGCTTACAGCGAGGACGAAAGAGCGAGCTTTCCCAACGATCCTCACGAACAGTTTTGTGCTCTCATTGGAATCAAGCCTTCTGATAAGCCCAATGGAGTCAAATCGGCTGGTCCAGGGTGTACCACGCTCTACGAACGCGTGGTGAAGAAGCGAGCCTCGCAGCAAACGACGTATATCCTCGCGGCATCGCTCTCCAATACGCTTCTACTCTCTCAAGTCGTTCTCGCCGCGACATTGACGGCCTTGGGCGCGAGTGAATCTTCACACGTTCTGATCACGATTTTCGGAGTTTTGAATACCACCATTGCAGGGTTAGTAGCGTATCTTAAATCTCGAGGCCAGCCAATGCGGGCGCGTATGTTCCGTGATGACCTAGATCGTATTGTGAACGAGATAGAGAATTCCGAGATAATGTGGTTAGGTATGCTACTCCTGGAAGATAGCGCCGTTCGTATACGATTGACATTGAATTGTAGGAATCACGAAAAACGCGCACGGATATAGCGAGATTGACATTGACGCCGAAGTCAGCGTACGCAGCGAGGTCGCACGGCTAACGAGGCTCTATGATCGTGCTGTCAAGAGCAATAGCCAGAACAACCCCGATCTGTATATGACGGGCGGACTGATGGATGCAGTTACTGGGCTGCGCGCTCGACAAGGTCCTGTGCAGCAAACAACTGGAGCGGAGCAACCAGTGGCAATGCCAGCTGCCATCGGAGGCAACACATCAGTGCCAGCTGCTCCACCGGCCGCAGCGGGTGCAGCGGAGCCCGATGCGGATGCCAGTCCGGCCACTGCAAAAACTAAATCTGCCACCAAAGATGGAGAGGTGCCTGATAGGAGCGAGGCAGAGGCATCAAAACGCAAAGACAGCCCCGAGCATAGCTCTCCTCCAAGCGATGGGGTCAAACATGGCGAGTAGGTTGGCTCGGCGAAAGAGAACGATACGATTCGAAATCGCTATGCGCGTGGTGTCGAACATTCTACAGGCAGAATCAGCTATAATTGTGAGCGAGTGGTATCGCCATAAATCAGGGGGCAAATCATACGGACTTCGCCCGAATTCAGGAATCGCAGCTCTACGAAAGCCGTTGTAGTGCAGAGCGAATTGCTCGTCTAACTTAGCTTAATATCTCATATTCGAAGCTATTCGTACATGACTACGGTAACTCACGAGCAATCGCACTGAATAAAAGGTACACACCCATAAGATTAAACACGATCAAAGGACAGATGATACAACCTCCATCCGAAGTTTATCAGATAGTGGACCTAGGAACACTCACCGGGCGCTTAAAATAACGCTGAAGATCTCTAGATGGCTTAGATACTCTTCTACTATTTATCTTATTTACCCAGGCAATGAGCGTCTTGTGGAATTCATTGGGCGATTATGTTCGTTCTGGCGCGTAATCTCTACAAGCCCAGTGTACGCTGACGGTCACTTTAGAACCTTTGGCCAAGCCTTAGGCTATTTCCACACTCAGGCTTATATACATGTACATGAATATACTCGGGATTGTAATTTATGTAAGCATCCCCGCTGCTTCAATTTAATAGTGCGACGAGAACCGATCAGACCCCTATCAACATCCGTTGTGCCGAGCTCACTAAAATTCCGAACACGTCTAGTTTCGCTCCTTATCTTGAAACTAGCAAGCCCCAAGAACGAGCACTA
>JANIPN010835121.1:0-10287 GCA_027478595.1 Erythroxylum anguifugum
ATTATTAATTTTATTATACAAAATTAATTATCTTATTATTATTAATAATAACAACAACAACATTATTGGTATTAATATAGAAACCCAAGTTGCAAACCAAACATCATTTTTTATACTCATTCCTATTCCCATTCTCATTCTCAAGCATATAGAATTTGACTTATCTGAGTGGTTCTAAACGTGGTGCCCTGATGTCGGGCCCCACGGTGGGTGCCATCTGGTTCAGTCGGATTTTGCTGAATCGGAACATCATGGTTTTGATCCATAACCTTGCGTGATTTCGACTATCGAGTACCTGCAAAACAAACAAAGGCGCGCCGGGGGTTGGTCCCCGGGGGGCCACTCCGACGCTCAAGTCAGTATTTAGAGAGAATTTAGATTTTTGTAAACAGAGAGACGACTAGGGTTTTTGCTTCGTACCTGCGTCGTGAGGAGATAATCAACTTATATAGTAAATACCTGTTAGGTTTAGGTTATTGTATATGAGTGGGAGGTTGTCACTTGCAAATGGACCGTGGATACATGGACCTGAGCTTGAGCCTAGAATAGCCGATCATATAAATACCCATACTCATTTTCAAACTTGTGCTCAAACCAAACACCACTGCGTCTTTGCAAAATGCGAAGAAAAAGAAACTTTACGACACGAGACGGAAAAACTTTGTCGAGGTAGTTCTTCCTAGTTATAATGATGTTGGAAGCTAATGCTTACTCTTTTCACTTTTTAAAACATTGCAGCGTCGCATAGATCGGATTGGAGCCTTCTGTTTTTGTCGAGATGTTTCATTAATGTTTTACTTTTTTATTTTGTCCACATATTTGTATTCACCTATGTAAATATATGAATAAATTTTAATAAAATAGTGTAAGAATTAGTTAATTAGAGCAAAAGATCTATTTTTCTTTAGACCCGACTCTGAAGTTAAAGTTAACGGGTCAAGTTTTAGTCTTAATTTTTTTAAAAAATTCAGTTTTGAGTTGCTGGGGCCCACTTAATTTAAGACTTTGCCGATATAAATAAAAAGGTATTGTTTTTATTTTTAAATTAAAAAATAAGCCGATTTGATTGTTCAGGCTTGATCAGACTCAGACTCGAACTCGACCGGATCAAGCCAGGATCCGAACATCTTATTCGACCCCGTTGTCACCCCTAATGTTGAAAGCTAATATCTATTTTTTTAAAAGAAACTTCAAACTCTGATGTAATGTAAGAAACTTTAGAAAAACTTTCCGATTTTTAAAATTAAAAAAACTCTTTCAAGTTTTCAGTTTTTCATAAAAATTCATTCTTTAAATTTCGATTAAAAAATAATGACGAAATACTTATAATACGGATATCAAACATAAACTAATAAAATATCACTAATTTGATAACCCCAATTCACCTTTTAAGCCCAACCAAAATGAATCAAATTAAACCTAAATTAATAATTATAAAAATTTATTTATTTGTATCGAATTTAATTACTTTGGTTTGAATTTAAGAATTACTTTTAATTGTCACGTAGATAACATTTACTTATGAGGTGTTTGGCAAACAACTTATTAGCTATTTTTTAGCTTAGTAACTAAAAGTTAACTTTTTTATTATCTTAAAAAGCTATTGATGTGTTTGATGAATGACTTATTAGTTAGCTTATTTAACTCCAATAAGATGATTTCTAAAAACTCCATAAGAGGAGTTTTTGAAGTTAACTGTTTGCCTAATGACAATATTGCCCTTTACTTTACTCTCTACTTTTGCTCGGTGTGTTTTCAAAATTGTATTTTTTTATCGTATTAAAGTTTGGAAGAATATATTAAAGGGGTTAGTTAAACTTTTTAATCTTTATTTAATTTTATAATATTTTTTTACACTTAAAAATATTATAATATTAAGTTTTTGAGCATAAAGAATCGCATCAAATTAATATTTTAAGTATATAACTACTATATATCGTATATATGTCATACTATAATTATAAATATTTTAATTTATTAAATAATAAAATTCATACATATTATATGAAAAACATTAATATGATGTAGTTTGTTGCATTATTTATATTAATAGAGAATTTAATGTTGAATTGTTGTTATTATTATTATTATTATCATCATCATCATGTTTTTTATTAAAATTATAAAAATAATTTTTGTAAAATCAAATATTTAAAAATTAAATTCTTATAAAAATATTCAACGAAATACTAAGAAATATAATATTTACGCCTTTATAATTTTTTTAAAATCACATCCCTATAAGTCATTTTATACATCAACAACTAATACTAAATAACTAAATTTACCAAACATTTTTATTAAACAACTGATATTATCCGTTGGTCTGATATAATCAGCTATCAGCTAACCGCTGATAGAGGTTTCGTTTAGTTGTTGGCTGATTAACTCAAAAATAGCTGATTGACTTTGTTGACCATCTATTCTTAGTGTTTGATAATCAGCTAATTGAGTTGGCTGATTAAACCTGATTAGTTGATTTTTAAAATGCTCAAGAAGAGTAGCGTTTTGCTTCAGCTTATTATAAATGACAGGTTGTACCCTCTCTAAAACCTACAGACATCAACAAAGTGAAGCAACTTGTAGTATATATTCTATATACCCACTGTGAATTTATTAAATTTAAGTCTTTACAAACTCAAACGAGTATTTTTGCTTCTCTCTTGGATTCTAAGACCAAAATGAACCAAAAACACTATTTTCTTTGTTGCCACTTTCCAGTCTTATAAGCTGCATATGTAATTATTAATAAAGCTTTCTTTTTTTGTGCAATAATTATTAATTTCGGGCCTATATTAAATATTTATCATTAATTTAAGATTGAAAAAGGAGAAAAAAAGAAATATTCATTATCATCATCATCATCCTTATTATTATTATTATATGTTCTATATTTTTTAATAGATTTATAAACTTAATTTTTGTAAAATTAAATATTTAAAATTTAAATTCTTATCAAAATATTTAAAGAAGTAATAAAATATAATAGTCATATCATTATAATTTTTTTAAAAAAATTACGTTTTTTTAAGTCAGTTTATATATAAACAATTTATTTTATCGAATATTTTAAATAAACAGCTGATGTTATCAACCGGTTAAATTAATTGATATAGTTCGTTATCAACTAATCACTAATAGAATCAGCTAATACCTCCGCTAATTGACAATAAGAACTTAGGTCAAGTCACAAGTGTAGGAGTTTGTGTAATGGAACAACAAAGTCTCTGGTCTTAGTTAGTTAGTCTTAATCTTTCACCTTAACCCCGGCAAGAGAGCAATCTGGGTTGTGAATCGACCACGTGTGTCCACGGAGATTTCGGAGTCTCCCTCTCTCTCTCTATCTCGTCTGCATGGTCAAAGTAACAAACAAAATCAACTACCGTTCTAACGTCTTGTTGAAGAGGAAAAACGTGTTTGCACACTTTTTGGAGGAGGAGAAATATTAAAAAATAATAAATTTAAAAAGTTAAAAGAGTTGATTTTGTTTGTTTTGTATTAATATGGTTAATGAGTTACGTCACTTTTGGTTTAGCAATGAGTCAAGGCAGTCATAAAGGCAGGCCTGTTCAAAATAATATCAATAGTTAGAAAACTCAATCAATTTCATTATTTTAAAAATTTTAAATCGTTTAATTTTTTAATTTAAATTTTAAATTTTTGGTTCAATTCTTTTAATAATTTTTATTGTCAAAAGTCAATATAAGAAATATTAAAGTTGAAAATTTTTTAAAATTTAAATCATACTTTTCGTCAAAATTATATTTTAAAAGGGCGAACCTTGAATTAATAGGTAAGATTATTTTTTATAATTAGAAGGTTATATATTTGAATTACGAAAATACTTTTTTTATAAAAATTCAAAAAATGTTACATATAATTAATATCTCTCTCGAAAGCGGAGAATTCTGTATTAGGATTCCTTTACAGATGTTGTTTCTTGTGGTCCAAATCTTGAGTTAGCTGGATGTGTACTTATTGTTTTTTTTTTAAGGGAAAAAAAGCAGTACAAATTACATGTGAGTATTGGGGTGGTAGCCCCCAACTCATCAAACGAAAGGATAGAAAGGCAGCCCTTAGGTGGGAGCTCCAGGATAGTAACCCCTGTATCGAACCGGTTGGCATAGTTAGTAAGTCAATCTGCATACTGATTGCCTTCCTTATAGATATGCCAAATAACAATGACCAAATTACGAGTAAGCAATAAGTACAGGTATATTGTTGTATACCTTAAGGTTTAAACGTTGTGTTATTTTAAATTCTATCCCCTGAAGATTCGCTGTAGCTAACTTCAAAACCCTCTTCGTTCAACATCCAAGACATTACAAGATTACAACCAATTAGATAAACAAAAAAGAAACAGTTTTTTTTAAGGGAAAAGACATATCATATTACTGAGTCTAGAAAAACAAAGTCTCAGCTGATCCTTTAAGAAAAGTACGTGGTACCTAATAGGTACAGTGTCAAAATAAGTAATTCTGATCTCAACATACTTGGCATATGATGTTAACCAGTCAGCACATCTGTTACTCTCGTGATAAATATGCCGGTGCACCACAGTCCAATTCCTCGTGAACGGTTCATTGATCCCTGTAATTATGAAATTGTGAGTCTCGGACCGTCTGATCGAGGAGGAGATAAGGTTAAGTGTCACTTCTAAGTCCACCTTAAGTTCTAGCCGTAGATAGTCTAAGTTCCATGCCAACATGAGTTCAGTATATACTCACCAGAGTTCTGTTGACATTGGATTGCCAAGATTTTGGACAAAGCTTCCAAGTTAATTGCCCGTGTTGTCTCGGATAAGACCCCCAGCGGTGGTAGAAGAGGAGGACCAATTGCAAGCACAATCGGTGTTTAACTTGACTCACCCGATAAGAGGTGGCTTCCAACTTATGAAATGAGTGTGGCGGAGTCGTAGTCCCGCATCATCGCTATGTTGCCAATAGGTCGACTTGAAGATTTGATCTGTACAAGACAAAATCATAGAAAAAGGTGAAGAGGGCCATAAAAATTGAGCGTAAAAAATAGATTTATTACGCTAGCCTCATATGAACCAGCATGTGACATCAAATAAAGTCGACCAAACCTGTTCAAACACCCCGGTGATATTGTTGGAAATTGGTAGGAATCTACTGGCAAGCTAACATAGTGAGAAAAGTACTAGAAAAATACTGCTAACTAGGTGTGGAGGGAAGGACCATCCGACTGTTTCTTAAGTATGTTTAGTTTAAAATCCTAAGTACTTGACTGTCCTGTCCTTACTCCTCATTATACTGTCGGCTTAGTAGAGTAGATACGTACCAAACTAAACACGAGCTAACTACCATTCCAACTTTCTCGGCGACCACAACTACTTCATTAATGATATTTCGGCACATGCAGATCTTCGGGTAGATCACGTCAAATGGATGTTTCTACGATGCTTGTGTGATACAAACACAAGCCACATTTGTAGTTAGTTACTTAGTTTAATGCTTTTTCTCGTTGCATCAAAGAGATAGAGACAGTTTGTGTTGGTGTGAAAAGATCTTATTCATAAATATTTTTAGAATTATTTATGTGGACGAGATGCTCTAACACATAGTTGAAATTAAGTTACAAGTTTGGAAGATCTCGTCCTTAAAAAGACAAGCATTAAGGACACGTAAAGTCTAAAATTTTACAACAACAATAACAACAACAACGACTCGTTAAAAAATTACACTACACGTAAAGTTTCGAGAAAACTAATATTTACAACTTTACCCCTAATTAAAGTGCCAACTTTTTGAAATCAAACTCTTTATGATTTTGTTCGGAGATCAATGAAATTCATGTTGACTGCTTAAAATAATCACAAACTTAAGTAATTACAAATAAAGTTTTTAGGTAAATTTTACATTAAATAATAATTTCCATGCACAGGAAGTCAAAAAAAACTAACAAACAAAAATGTCACGTAGTTTACGTGTTTCGTAACGTCTGCTATTTATAAGAGAGACAGAGAGGGTTGGCTTTGCACTTTTCAGAGCTCTACAAAGAGTGAAGAAGTGTGGGGCAGAATCATAACACGACTTAGGCTCCTATCTCACACGTTTACTTTCCGGAGACCGGATCATTTTTTTCCGGTGGAAGATATAGTGTCATGGAAACGCCACTCCTCAGCGGAGTTCTTTCCACCCCGGAAGACTATGAGCCGGTGAAGAACTTTAAGGAGGCAAAGTCTGTGTTCTGTGTAGAGTCGGTGAAGATGTGGAGGATTGCGGCTCCGATTGCGTTCCAGATGCTGTGTCAGTACGGGATAAACTCGGTTACCATCATTTTCGTTGGACATATTGGAGACTTTGAGCTCTCTGTGGTTTCCATATCTCTTTCTGTTATTGGAATCTTCACTTTTGGGTTCATGGTTAGCTAGCTCTTTCTTTCTTCCACTCTTTCGTTACATTATGATGTTCCAAATTCAGATTTTTTTTGTTTTTAATAATGTTTGTGGGTTTTGGTCTCGTGTTTGTTGGCTGGTTGGTCATTGTGTGTGGGATTCAGCGTTTCTTGCTGTTCTCTTTTTTTGGTTTTGATGAAGCAAGATCAAATCTTTTTCTGCTTTCTGAATCTGGGCATTTCAGAAAACAGAGAATGGATGAGCTTTGGTGGTTGGTTTTGAAGTTCATCGATTCTGTTCTCTGTTCTGTTCTTATGGGAGCGGTCTGGTGCCCTGTTTTAGAAGCTAGTGTAAACTGAAGTTCTTAGTTCATAGAGGAGTAGGAACTCACTCAATCATTGCTTTTCATTCTTGTTTGGGACAGTGATCTTGCGATTTTTGAAAGCTTTTAATAGCAGAAAATGCTATACCTGTTGATCTGATCTACTTCTGGGTAGCTGACAATGGGGTTATTCACTTATATGACATTTTGCAATCGGTTAAAATTGGAGTTGCAATGGTAGTAGACTATCGTATTAAAATATTATATGAAAAAGCTTTTTATTTTTTATATTAGCATAATTAATAAAATAAAATATAGTTAAAATTAATAAAAGTGCTTTTTATTTTTTCGTTGCCAAACAGTCTACTGTATGAAGCACTTTTTAAAAAGCTGTTTTTTAATTGACAGCCAAACAGTCAACTGGCTTTTAAAAAAAGCTCTTCTCAGAAAAGCTCTACTGGCAAAAGCTCTACTGACAAAAGTTCTACTGACAAAAGCTCAACCAAACGGACACTCTCTTTTATTCTCTCTCTCTCTCTCTCTCTCTCTATGCCTTTTCTATGCTTTTTTTCACTTGTTTCTTCACTCCTAAAACACTACCCTTACAACCCTTTTTATATCCACTAAAACACTACTGCAATAAATGAAGTTACAGCTAGCACACAACTAATAATACAAGTTGATTTTGTCTTCTTTTCTCTAGAAGAATCAAGAATATCGTCGAGTTTGACTTCTAACTCTCCCTCAAACCCGACTTTGCATGCTAAGCTTTTGTTTGAGTTTGTGAAATACATCAATCTTGTAAAAATATCCGCAAGTTGATCTTTAGCTCTGTAATGAATGAGCTCTCAATTTTGTCTTTCACTTGCTCTCGAATAAAATAATATTTTCTGTCCATATGTTTGCTTTGACAGTGTGACACTAGATTTTTCGCAAGTAATATAGCAGATTTATTGTCAATGTATATTGTAATCGAACCTTCTTATGAATGATATAACTCACTCAAAATAGTCTTCAACCATATTGCTTGACATGTACATATTGTTGCAGCAGTATACTCGACTTCACATGCCGAAATAGCAACTATTTGTTTTTTTATGACGATGAAAATATCGTTGATCCAATATGAAATGCGTATCCAAAGGTGCTCTTTCGATCTAAGTCTCCACCATAATCACCATCTATATAACCAATCAACTTTAAATCTTGAGAATGTGTATAAAATAGACCATGATTTATTGTACCTTTAATATATCTTAAAATTCTTTTTGCTGTAATGAAGTAATCTTGCTTTGGCTTCTCCATATATCTACTGACCAATCTAACTACATACGTAATATCTGGGCATATGAAATTCAAATATCTCAGACTTCCTACTAGACTCTTGAATAGTGTCGGGTTTACTGACTCTCTATTTGAATCCATTCTCAATCTTAAACTTGTTTCTACTGGGGTAGCCATTGGCTTGCAATCTTTCATTATAAACTTGTTCAGAATTTATTTCGTATACTTCTTCTACGACGTAAATATTCCATCTCCCATTTGTTTTATTTCGATTCCAAGAAAATATGACATTTTACCAACATCTGTCATTTCAAATTCTTTAGTCATAGCTTTCGTAAAATCACTAAACATACTTCGATCGTTTCCTATAAAGATCATATCGTTCACCTATAAACACACAATCATGATATCTCCATCTTGATTTTTCTTCTTGTATGATGCATACTCATATGGGATTTTTGCAAAACCATTCCTTTTGAAATACTCATCTATTCTCATATTCCAAGCCGGTGGAGCTTGCTTTAATCCATACAATGCTTTCTTTAGATGATAGAATTTGTCTTCCTATATTTTTTTTAATATATCCTGGTGGTTGCTCGATGTAGACTTCTTCTTCTAGGTATCCATTCAAGAAAGTTGTTTTCACGTCCATTTGATAAATATTCCATCTCTTTTGTGCTACTAGTGCTATAAGAAGTCTAATAGTATCAATTCTTGCAATAGGAGCAAATACTTCTTCATAGTCAATTCCTTTTCTCTGCTTGTAACCTTTAACGACTAATCTTGCCTTGTATTTTTCAACCTTTCCTTCTTGATTAGTCTTTGTCTTGTACACCCACTTGACTCTTATTTCCTTGTGTACTTTTAGAAGATTAGTTAGGTCCCATGTGTCGTTTCTATTAATTGCATCAATTTTTTCATTCATGGCCTTT
This sequence comes from Erythroxylum anguifugum, assembly GCA_027478595.1. NCBI lineage: Eukaryota > Viridiplantae > Streptophyta > Magnoliopsida > Malpighiales > Erythroxylaceae > Erythroxylum > Erythroxylum anguifugum. The sequence continues at coordinate 8,897 of JANIPN010835121.1, forward strand.
TCCCATTTCTCATTATTAATAGCCTCTTCATATTAATGAATCACACTCTACCATTAAACAAAACAATGAGTAATCAAATGTTTTTTGTACCTGTTATGTGGCATCATAGATATCATGTAGACTCTGCATTTTTATAGGTGCTCCCCCTTAATCGCTACTGCTATTGTTGCTATGTGATGAAGTTGATGGTGTTGATCTAGGAGTTGTTAAAGTGGAGTTTTGAAGAATAGTCTGTCCGTCCATCTCCTTATTCATCTTGTGAATTGGAGTCATCATCAAAAAATAATCCTTGAACTTTCTTATCTTCATTATTCCATTTCTAATAATCTGCTTCATCGAATTCGACATCTCAAGAGATGATCACCTTCTTGATCAAAGCGTTATACAATCTATACACCTTACTTCTCTTTTCATAACCAATAAATATGCACTTTTCAACTTGGTCATCTAACTTCTTTCTTTTTTATCAAGAATATGGCCATATGTAATGCACCCAAAAATCCTGAGATGTCCAACTGCTAGCTTGCTACAACTCCATGTTTCATTTGGAGTTTTGAATTTTACGCTTTTTATTGGACACCGATTTAGCAAATAAACAACATATAGAATGGCTTCAGCCCAAAAAGTTCTCAGTAAGTGCTTTCTTTTCACCATGCTTCTCTCCATACCAAGAATCGTGTGATTCTTTCTTTCTGCGATGCCATTTTTTTGTGGCATATATGAAGTTGTCAACTAATGAACAATTCCAAGATCTTTACAAAAGGTTTCAAACAACATTGACGTGTACTCACCTCCTCTATCAAATCTAAGCATCTTTAAATATTGCCCACTTTGTTTTTCTGCCATTGGTTTGATCTCCTTAAATTTATCAAGAGCTTCTGATTTTTCTTTAAGAATATACTCCCAACTTTTTCTACAGAAATCATCAATAAAGGTAATATAATACCTATTTCCAACAAGTAATGGTACATCAAATGGTCCAGTTATATCTAAATGAACAATCTCTAATTGTCTTCTAGCTCTCCATGATTTTCCAACTTAAAAAATTTGCCTATGTTGTTTCCCTTTGATACATGCTTCACATAATTTTGTTGGAGTTTTGTAAATATAGTTCCCTAGAAAGTAAGCATATTTACTTATAACTTAATTTTCTTCCAGTTACTTTTGTAATGAAAACATTTATTATTAATAAAATGAAAGAGTTTGGTTTTATTTGTATGAGCATTATATATCTAGTGATAAGGTACCGAGATTCTTTCGTAAGTAATATACATATACATAGAGATGTATGAGAAATATATATATTATTAGAACCTAAAATAATTGATTCACAGTTGAATAATCAAGTTGGTCGCTTGATTATGGTTTAGACTGTAGTGTTGTGATTTATC
>JANIPN010835148.1:0-25771 GCA_027478595.1 Erythroxylum anguifugum
ATCCGAGGCTGGAAGAAGAGCCTCGATCTGGGTCGGGCGCACTGCGCGCCCTCACTGGCGCGTTTTGAAAGCATCCGTCCTGAGAAACATGGCGTTTGATCGGCGGATCGTACCTTTGACAACCTGGTTGTGGAGAGGCCACCAGCGCTGCGGACCTGTGCAGCCGCCGCCCAACCCGTCCAAGTCGAAAATGGACATCCAAGTCAGCCGACTTGCCCTACCCTGGTGGATGGTCTCAGAGATTGCATCTCGCAAGACCCACCCATTCCCCTCGGAATGGGCGGCCATCACCTCGCGACGCCCCGCTCCATGCACCACAGAAAGGTCTTGTACCACGCGTGCCGATGTTACCTTGCAGAGTGTCCCAGCCACGGCGCAGCTACCCGATTCCCTTCGGTGGTGAAAAGGGGGGCGAGGGTGTCTCAGAGCACCACCCCTCTCTCTCTCCCGTCTTTTGTGATGGATGGTGCAAGTGTTGAGCCTTCAGCCCCGCTTTACTTCTTAGGCTTGTCGAGATTGACCTCCTCTTACTCTATCCTGGGAATCACTCCACACCAGACACCGAACCGTCGAGTCGCCAGCAAGACCCCTGGGAGTGCGTTTCCCTTGATGACTGCGAAATTCGCTCGCAAGGTGTTGGTGCTCCAGTCTATCGGCTCCATACTGTGCGCGCAAGTTGCGACCTAAGGGAACCTGAAGGCTTCTACCCCCTCACATGGTTGGAGCATCGATAACAGCTGAGATCGGCGTGCACTGATGTCCTCCCTTCGTCTGATACCGCACGCCTGCGGCCCGGTCCACTTGGCGCATGGCTGTGATACATCATGGCGCTTACATGTCTCTTGTGCAATGTGCAGATATTTCGGGTGCAGCTGCCCTCGCACAGAAGCAAACACACATGGGTACCTCGGGGACACCACGCTGCCCACCCGCCCCACTTTTGTCGCTCCTACATGCACGCGATCGATGCAAGTATGGCGAATCACTACAACAGTCAAGGTTCTGGCGCCCCCGTGTGACTTTGGAGGCAACGTGCCCCACCGTTGCGCACCCCGATATGAAGATCTGGGGCGCTCGACGCGCCTTGGTGTCTCGGGGCGACGGGCACGCCGTCCTCCTCCCGTCGGCTAGTTGGTGGTTGGTACAGCTAGGTCGAGGTGCCAATCCTGGTACCTGAAACATGGCTGTGGAACAGAAGTGCTTGTCGGAATCGCATGGCACCGCAACTTATATAAAACTAGACATCCGGCCATGGTAACTGTGCACCAGTCTCCTAGTCGCCGAGAGACCAAGATGGGTATTCTCCAGGCCCCTAGTGTGATCGATATAAACGAGAGCCTCGTGACGCAACATGTTGCCATCGAGGCCGTCTTTCGAGCCCTATCATTCATTGTGATGGGACTTCGGTCTGTAGCACGGCGAAACGGAAGACTAAAGTTCTGGTGGGATGATTGGTTCATATTCGCATTTGCTGTGAGTGGAAGATGCCAGGCATCGTTTATAACGAGGCTGACCATGATGAACCGTGCCACAGGCTTCGCTGGTTCCGATTACGGTGATCAAATTCTATAATTATACCATTGGTGAAGGAAGACACATCGGGTGGGTACTGGAGAATGAGGACGATGCGACGATCGATGCTCTTGGAAAGGTGCGCTCTTCAATTGCTGATGAACACCGCATCTATCTAACGAACGAAAGCTTGCCTACGCTCATATTCTTCACTGCGTCCCGGGAGTGACCCTGATCAAGCTGAGCGTCCTTGCTTTTTACATACGCATCTTTGGAATCAATAAGCAATTCACCAAGTTCTGCTATACTCAGATGGCTCTTGTGGTCCTATGGGCTGTCATATCTGAACCCTTCTACATCTTCCAATGCAACCCTGTGTTTTGGGCTTGGATACTGGATGACATGGGCGGCACCTGCCTACCACTGCGAGACATATTCATTGGCACGCTCGTGCCCAACGTGATCATGGACTTCGTTATTCTCATTACGCCTGTATATCCTGTCTGGAACCTACGCCTAGGAAGATCGAAGAAACTACTCATCACCAGCATCCTGATGCTTGGTGCAGCGTAAGTCCTGATGCTAAACGATCAGACAGAGCGACTAACGGTCTCAGGGAATGCATCTTCTCTCTGCTTCGCTTGGTCGTCATGACGGAGCTTCCTTTAAATGATATGACGTGGGCAGACGCACTGATGTCGTTGTGGTGCTCAATAGAATGCGACCTAGGCGCAATATGCGTCTGTCTGCCTACCTTTGGTACGCTACTCCCCAAGAGGTGGAGGTCCTTCTCTCCAGGCAGCTCCTACCCTTACTCGGACCAAGAAGCAGGGCGCTTCAGTGGCAAGAAGGTGGAGGTAATAATGTCGACCGTGCAGTCTGTAGGAAGTTCGTTGGTGTCTCGCGGGACACTCTCTCCCCCTCCAATGGCCATTCGAAGTGAGGTTGACATGGAACAACATAATCGAGGACGCATTCTACGAACTACCGAGCTCCAAACCTTTTACGACAGTGATTAGAAGTGCACTCGTCGTTATTGGGACTACTTTCACTGATCATATGGTTGCATCGCTGCATTTGTATCTTGATTAATTACAATCTTCATACGAGTAGGGGCAATATCTTCTCATTCCAGTGCGTCACTGTGCCACGAGATTACCAAGCTTGCAGATTGCCTCAAGTTCCCAGATGAGACATGACATCCGCTCCACCGGAATGGACTGAGGCTGGGAATCAGTGCTCTTTCATGACATCAGCGCGCCAAGACAATCTTACAACTGCCCAAGTAGAATATTCCTTGACCATGCTCGCGTTTCGGATTGTAGGTATCGCACAAGCACCGTCTCAGTCATTTGAAGCGTCGCAACCTGTCGCGTGGTCTTATTCCTCGAGCTCCTGTAGTCTTGAAGTCTGGCTGCAACTCCATGCTGCACCGGACGATTCCTCGCACGAAACTGTATCGATGAAACACGTTCTCAGTCGACCGGATGATCTCCGGTGATGTATCTCTCTGTCCTCATTGCGCCTAGACAACAGTGCCGGTGGCCCTGCGCTCGGGGGGGGGCGATACCTTGCGCGGTGTTAGCGAAGTTACATTATGGGGCCACGCGCAACGGTGGGAGTGCCGCCGTCAACTAGATCGTCGGGGGCCGCGTCCCTCGACCAGTCCAGAAAGGAAGGTTTGCGCCCCTGACCGGTTGCGACGGGCCGAACCTACCTTGTCGTTGAATGCCGTTTGTAGTAGCGCCCGGGGCCTCCCATGGCTTGAGGGAGAGATCGCCGCTCGGACGTTGCGGGCCATTCCGAGCTTGATGGCAGGTGACGCTAGACGGTGGTGACATCGCGGCATCGCAGGTTGAATGCTTGATTTGACCAGGTACCGAAACCATGTCTCTCGCGTATAAGAAGTACGGCGAAGCGCCGAGATATCACAGCTTGGGAAGGTCGTCTCTGCTTCGAATTCACACTTGGTCATAGGATTTGATTGTGGGGTCTTGGTATCATCGTGCCCTCTCCGATATGCTCGCTCGACAGGTTCGTCCGCTCCGTTCACCCTATATTGACTGCACGAGGCTCATTAGATCGCAGACGCTTACCCTGCTTGGCCTTCTGGTCACCGGCGCATTCACTTCGCCGACCACGAGACGGACGACCGCTATTCAGAGCGCAGACTGCGATGGCCGGTCGTACACTGCAACCGACATCTCTGGCGCCACCAACCGTGGGGTAGAGCTGCTCCAAGAGGGCAAGACGGTCGGTCAGGTGTTTGGACCGAAGTATCCCAACCCCTGGAGCAACCCGGACGGCCTGCCCGTCACGGGCGCTGGTCCGTGGTGGGAGTTCCCGCTGGTCGCGGGCGACATCTACAGCGATGATTCATTCGACTCGGGTGTGGATCGGTCCATCTTCAATGCGCAGGGAGCGCTCGTTGCCGTCGTGGCCGCGATGGAGCCGGAGACGGCGGATCCGCCGCACTTCACGAGTTGTGAGACGTCCTAGATACGTTAGCTAGAAGTGGAAGTGAACAAGTCGGGTTGAAACACGTCATGGATGTACGGTTGGGCATCAAGGAATGGTACGAAGAAGATTGGAAGTGTGATCAGTTGATCGCTGACCTGTCAGGTCGTGTATTTACTAGCAGAGTTGGGTTTCTTGTCCCTCTGTTTTAGTTTCTAAATGGCTTAGATGTACTTAGAAATATGACCACTTATTAGAAACTCGGAACTCGACTCTAGCGGCTGGAACCAAGAAGCATAGAGCACCCAACGTTGTTGACTTGAATATCACATTGGACAGGAATCTCACCCTTAAAGCCGTAATCGCCACAACTAATGGATCGAATTTAATGCCTAATCTTCCATCGACAACCCTCTGGCTGTGTGGAACCAGAAAAGGATTCTGATTGATACGAGAATCTCAAGTGGTCTACTCAATCATTGAGCTCGAAATTGGCGCATACATCTTCCTTTGGTGGGAATGTCAACGACTTCACTGAGTCATGGTCTAGCATGACGGTGTGACGAAGATTGTCAGGAATAGCCTTCGGACACACTGTATTGCGAACCATCAATGAAAGGTCCCATCTGGACTCTTGAGGAGTCATGAAATTAGTTGAAGAATTATGTCCTTCCCTCAGGTAAAGGTCAATCAAGTTGAGTAGAACCTTCGCTTGAGTTTATTGAATGGATGTGCACTATGTATCACGCATGTGTAAGTCTGGCTTCTTGGGCATTTGTTTTCTGCCCATCAGCGCCCCTCGACCAATGCTGAAAAAGGCTTTGGTCGGGACAAGGCTCCTTTCGTGAGCTTCATACACCATTGTAGCCTTACGCACCACAATCTAAGGTACAGTTCCGCGTGTATTGTTGGGTTCCCATTTTACTAGGACTGGAGCCATCAAAGTACCATTATGTCATCAAACCGATGTCACTGTGGAAAACGTGGTGGAAAACGGGGTGCAACCGAGTGATAACACGGGTTGGAAATTGGCTCCATTGGACTATGAAAGGAGCACCAGGAGTGCGAGTGCCAACTTGATGCAATAGAGACCGATAAAAGGGTATTATGTTATAGCGCTGCGTAACAATGTTCTAGCCTCGGTTTATGTCTACCACTATGGCATAAGACATGCTCAACTCCGACCCGGACATAGAGCAAGAGGTCTCAACTATTAAATACAAATAGACCTATCATACAATGAACTCTGTACCATCTTCGCGCCTCGCTATGCACGATATGGCCTCCCAGGGTCGCCTACTAGCTCACGAACCTCAGTACGCTCGTTGCTCAGCTCCAGCGGATCATGTCGCACTGCAGACAGCTCCGATTGGTATGCCGGCGCAGGCGAATGTTTGGCGGTGGTGGCGTTGGAGTCGGTCGAGCCGCCCCAGCCGGGCTTTTCTGAGATCGGATGTGTCGTGGCAGCGAGCTGCTCTTGATCCTGATTCCTCCTTTGAGCTGCGCGCTGCTTACGCGCAAGCACGAAAACCGCAATGACCAGGCCGATGATGAGGAGCGCGCCGAGCGCTACGCCAACTCCTATCCCGGCCTTTTGTCCGGTGGTGAGGCCCTCGGATTGCGGAGCAGGAGCGACTCCAAATTGTGGTGAAGCGGCAGAGGAACCGGTAGGCGAGGCGCTGGGTGAAGCGATGGGAGTATCGGTTGGGTCTAGGGGCAAGCTCTGGGTCGTGGCTGCTTTGCCAAAGGTAGCACCGGGCGGTATGGTCGCTTGTAGCTGGCCGCCGGTGCCGGTGGGCATCAAAGTTACAGAGCCAGTCCAGGTCGCAGCGTCGAGCGGTATGCCGGCGAAGTCGAGCTGATCGGGGTGCAGCGGCTGTGCGATGGTGAAGTTCTGGCTGTTGATGAACTCGGTGTCGACTCCGGACTCGGTCAAGTGGAAGAACGCCTGAATGTTGGCATTTGGATCGTCAATGTAGTAATCGCGCGGCTGGAGCCGGTATGCGTTCCAGCCAGTGCCGTCGAGGCCTAGGGGGAAGATATCCTTCACAGTGAAGTTGGTGCCCGGCGCGGATGCAGCCATGTGTATCTCGACGCCTTGCCAATTGGTCGACCAGGTCACGTTGAGCAGATCGCCAACGCGTACCTGCAACGGCACCGTATCGCCACCAGCAAGTGGTGGGAAATACAGCATATTTGGGCTGGATTGCCGGAGGACGAGCCCTTCCGCTTTCGCGGATGAGTCAAGAGCCATGGTGGTTGTGGTGCAAAAGTCGCTATCGTATGTGGAAGGCTGCAGCTTTTGATACCGGTCAAGTATACCCCTTTACTGCCGGAAAGACCGCCTAAGCCTTAAACCGAGAGGAAAGAAAATGTAGATTCAAAAGCAATCGGCAACTTCGTTGAATAAGAGCCAGGCGCGCAGCATGACCGGGGAGGGCTGTGGTCTCCGCTCGCCGCTCGCCGCACGTGGACCGCAACTGCTGGGCCGGGCGAAGTAAGGCAAGCGAACAGACTTTCCTCACAAACGGTTGGACGTTCTTGTGCCCGGAAAGGTCCCTACCAACAATGGCCTTCACACGCTCGCGGCCGCTGGTTGGGTGGACGGGGTGCCCCGTGGAGGCTGGCGTGCGACACCATGGTGCTGGAGACACCCCGATGTGGATGCGGCTGAGCCGACCCAAAGGTGTAGCGACCACGCTAAGCCCCCCCGTTCCTGGGAGACTACGCTCAACCCGGCCTCAGTGCAGCTGCTAAGGATGACCTGGGAGCGGCCAGGTCATCACCTTAGGCCCCCCGTTGACTCGTGAAAAGGTTTTTTTTTTTTTTGGGTTGATTGAAAGATGTCGGGCCAATGCGTGGCGCGGAAACGGAGCCGGCCAGGCCCCTGTGTTCCGTGTGCCCGGTAGCGCCCTTGCGGCAGGAGCGAGGGAGGGAGTGGTTACTATACTTATCGAGGCCAGTATAAATCCACCGCTCCCTTAAAGGCCTCAGACGACTTATCCGAACAAGCGGATCTGGGAGGCCCCGTATGCGGTCTCATCGGTGATCGGAGTCATGATGGGTTGTCCGTCTTCGCACCGAAGGCACCTAGAAGCCACAGGGCACGTCTTGTGCTCTCATGATTTTTCGCACGTGGCGTTAGGCCTCCTATTTCACGCGTGTTCAAGTCAAGCGTTCTCATGAGAGTTTGTGTGGGTCATAGTCTTGTTCCCGAAAGCGATTTCTGGATACTTCTTCGTGCGTTTCACTAGACAGCCGATATCCACAATGCGACTGTTATCTTCCGCGAACACCTTAAAAACGCCCCGCCTTGAAATTCGGGCGGCAGCGTGCGCACGTACTCTCTGTCGTCAGGGGAAGTGCTTGACACTGCTGTCATCTGTCGGCCCCGGAACTTTTCAGAGAACATGCGCTGTGCTGATGGCAAGATAAAGGCGAGGTTCAATGGCGCTCAAAGTTCCAGACACGTCCATCCGAACCTCGACTCACGGAACGCCGTGTCCATGAGAGCGTTCTTGGAGGACAAGCTCCGGAAGCTTCCATCGCACCCATCGACAATCCAGCAAGGCCCTTGTATGGCAGACATCTCGAGACGCGTAGGCTTCGAAGAAGTATGAAGCCCTTGCACGTATCGACGCCTGGCACAGAAGCTCTCGCACCAAGGCGTTTTCCAATGGCCTGCCTAACCTTCGTCCCGGCGTGTTGCGTTGCAACGCTGTTCCACCGCGTTATGTTTCGTGTTGCCGTCACCGCACTGAATTCTGTGGCACCACCACCACACCCGGAGATGTCAAAAAATTGCTGCGCCGCAACGCATGAACCCGACCAGGCCACTGGCTACTTCGGGGAAACTCCGGCTCGACAAAAAGTACCCAGGCAGTCTCGGTGCAGCAAGACATAGAGCCGTTAACCTGCTCCGAGTTGCCTAAAGAGCGTATTAGCGAGAGCACATCTTCCACCGCAGGAACCATCGGTCGAACTGAGCCCATCAAGCCCGCTCTTTCTGTAGTCGCAACGCACCTCCAGGCCTTTGTTGTGCCGGCTAGGACGCACAAAACACCGCAGGTCCGGTGCATACACGGGGTCTCAACGCCTCGCGCACACGCCATTCATGCTGGTGGTCGCACTGCACCCAACTGCATGATGACCGCTTGAAACGGACGCAGTTCTATCCAACCACCGAGGTTAGGGGGGAATCCCTAGTGCTCGCCCACCCAATTACGTAAACATGGTCCCCGGGGGGGAATGTTTCGAGTGGGTTACTAAATACACTCTAGGTGGTCGGCGACGCCTAAACCCCCCGGGTAGGGGGGTGAGAGAGAATAGAGGGGCAATGTTGAAATCATGCAAACCCCCGCCCGTACGGTAAGGTGGGAAGTGCTGTGCTCTGCTCCCGTCGTCGGATGGGAGAGGGGCCGTTAGGGTTCGGGGTAGACCGACGCGCTGATCATGGGCGCAAACAGAAATGTCAATGCGTGCTGACCGACTAATCATTCATTCATTCAGTGGAGCCTGCAGTAGCCGAGGCAGGGCATGCGACACTCTTCTCGAAGGGGGGGGGGGACGGAGCGAAACAGAATCGATAACAATCTACCTACTAACGTTCCCTTCTTTTGTTGTCGACTGTATAGCGTCATTGCAGAAATGAGGCACCTCTCTCTCCGGGCTGGTTTGCTCGACCGATGGACGCAAGACCCGACCCGTTGAATGCTCGGCGAGAGAGCATCGTCGTTCTGGATTCATGTTGTGTGGCTAGGACGAGTGGGAGTCGTTCACGCGGGACGTGAACATGACCGCGCCGGAAATGAACCATCGAGTGGGCCGGAGCCCGAGCCGGATGGCGACATTGACGCCGAGCCCTCCGTCCAGTCGGAGTCGCAGTCCGATGTCGACCTTGACGCCGAGTCTGCCGTCCAGTCGGAGTCGCAGTCCGATGGCGACGCTGGAGCCGGGCCATCGATCGAGCCGGAGCCCCAGCCCGATGACGAAGCCTCTGCCATCACCTGGCTTGTGGGGTCAGGTCTCCATCGGTGCTGCACGTGTCCAGCACAAGGCTCAAGAACAATCGCGATTCCTGCAATACGTGCCTTTCTTCGGCGCTGGGTGGCGGACGACCGTCGCCACTGGTAGCGGCGTCGGGCTTGGTGTTCTCATCGTGAACATCGCCATGCTTGCCTGGGCGAACACGAAAGCACTGGACCCTTTAACGAGCTCCCGAATTCTTGTCGAGGGCGACTGCGATTCGATGCAAACGACCCTCATCTATTCACATCTTCTGATTAACATCCTATCGACTCTTTTGCTTGCCGCCAGCAATGCTACTATGCAATGTCTCAGTGCGCCAACACGAGAAGCGGTACGTCCCGAACCTTCTCATTGATGAGATCGACGCTGACCTGTCTGATAGATCGATGATGCCCATAAGAAAGGACGATGGCTTGATGTTGGAATCTCGGGTTTTCGTAATTGGCCTTACATGGACACTTGGCGGAAGCTGTGTTGGCTGTTGCTTCTTGTGTCGACCGTTCCTCTCCACATATTGTAAGGTCATCGAGCTGATACTCATTTCCATACTAACTTTCGGTAGCTATAACTCCGCTATATTCTCAACCACTACAGCGAATGAATACTTCGCACTAGTGGTGCCCTCAAATTTCCTTGAAACGCCCATTTCTGTTACCGGGAATACTTCTCTAAGGAACAAAGTGCTAGACGACATGGTTCAACGCGCACGAGTCAACAACCTAACCAAAATGGACCAACGAGACTGCTTTGAGATCTACAACCAACGAGTTATTACTGATTTCTCAAATGTTCTTGTTGTTACAAAGAATGTTAGTAATGAGATGCCCTTGGCATCGTATCTCTCAGTACCTACCCCTGGCTTTGGAAATACAAGCGATCTGGTATCGACGGGCAATTGGCTTTGCGGAGACGATGAGGTCTGGAAAGATTGCGATTCAACCTGGCTGGCTTCCCATCCCGAGTCTTTCAACTTGACCTTGCCCGGTGCGGACAATGGGAAGAATGTGCAAGTCGATCACTGCTTGCTGCAACATACTGACGCGCAGTGCACGGTCCAGCTGATTCCACGTACGTTTCGAGTCTACAATTGAACCATTCAGCTAATGATTGGAATAGTTGTCATGATCATCGTTATCGTCTTTAACTTTATCAAGGTTGCTTGTTTCCTAATTGCTATTCAAGTACGGTCATTTCGGCCTTTGATCACTCTCGGAGATGCCCTAGCTTCGTTTCTTAGTCGACCCGAGCCACAAACAGCTAATTGTGGTCCCCTCACTGCCGAAGACGTTCGTGAAGCTGAGGTACGCTACCAAGTCGACAAAATCACCAGCAAGCAGCGCCCATTGTCGGAAGGCGCCAACGAAGAAGGAACCACAGTGACCGTAAACTTTTTCGAGAAGCTGCCGATCCGATTTGGACCATGGAATGCCACTAAAAAGCGCTGGTTCACCGGTGCAAGCGGCCTGCGCTGGGGCCTTACGTATGCTTTGTACGCAAAATCCTCAGATGATGCAGAACACAGCTAACAGAGTACAGAATGCTTGCCTTCTGGCTCCTTGGCTGGGCTTTGTTCAGTTTGGCTATGGCAAAGCCCTTTGTTGGTTCTTTCGAATCACAGTGGAATATCGGTTTCGGTAACGTCAGCCCCACTGCACTCCTTGAGTCTACGACCAATTTTGGCCTCTTCGGCAACATCTTCATGGCCAACGCGATCCAAATCGTTGTATCACTGACATATCTGTCATACAATGGTCTCTTTACATCCATTCTTCTCTCGCACGAATTTACCGAATTCGCACATCGAAAGGCAGCATTAAGGGTCTCATCTCCCAGAGGCCGCTATCAACGCAATTCTTATTGGCTCAGTCTCCCATATCAATTCGGGATTCCTCTCCTTTTACTCTCATTCTTTCTCCATTGGGCAATAAGTCAATCCCTCTTCCTTGCTGAGGTCAAAGTGACCGATCCGCAAGGGTTCAACGACATCACCCATCATGTCAGTTGTCTTGGTTATTCAACGCTCGCGCTCATGATCACGTTACTTCTAGGAGCTGTTATGATATTTTCACCACTGGTGTTTGGTTGCCTTCGCTTTCGGTCTGGAGCTCCTATCGTGGAGAGCAATTCGATTGCAATCAGTGCTGCATGCCACCCTTCCCAGAGTGGGCCCGCCGAGGCCTTATTGTTGCTTAAATACGGAGCACTTAAAAAATGCCCTTACAAACGCGTCAGCTTGACGAGTGAGCCAGTAGTACCACTCGAGCCAGGAGAGCGACACTGTACGCGCCCGGAGCTTGATGAACAGAGGATCGCCGAACTGTCTCCGGCATCCATCAAATTGACGCGCTGGCAGTTCATTTGGGCTAGCGTCCTAGGATTCTTGAACGTTACCAAGCTGATCTGTTTCGTCCTTTGGTTGAGCTGGATGGAGAGGTCGAAAAGGCCGTCCTATGCCTACTTGCCTACGAGAGGCACGAATTGGTCTATGATGGTGACCGCTATACCGGTTACTGGTCTCTACGTCTTTTTTCGCGTAGTAATTGCTTCGCTCAGAAAGTACAAGAAGTGGAATTTGCGTCATTTTGGCTGGCATGTTGCCCCCGAGGCTATCTTGTTGTAAGTGTCAATGATTTATTGTCGAGAGAATGAGGACTAACGTTTCCCACAGTCTCATTTGGATCGTCCTTCTATATGGCAATGTGAAGTACAACGGACCGATAGAATTACCAAGCGGCACAGTGGCCAATAAAGCGCTCCAGAATCATGACAAAAGCCTTGTCAATCTCGATACGGCCATTTCTAGCGGCATTCTCCTTTCATTCTTCTTTTCTACTTGTCTCGAATATTGGCTTTGGTGGCAGCAACACTCATTGATTGCCTTTTCTCCAGCCTCATATTCGGTTGTTCGAGCAAGGCGCAGGTTGGCATTTCTACATAGACACTAATGACTCTTGATACCCCTGCTGGCGTGTTAGCAGCAAACCAGCACTAGCTATATATAAGGCGGCGGCGAGTCCGGCGCCAGGAAAGTCACCCCTAATCGGCTGTTCCAGTAATACAATGTATCAATATACACCCATCTGGAATTACCAGTGCGCTTTGTAAGATTTGATGAGCTAGACACTTCGGAATCGGTGACTGGGGAAGAGGCGTCTCGGTAGCCGCCTAGCGTTCCCCTCGATAACCCAAGATGTTGCAACTTCTGGTTGTGTTCCGGCTTGCTGCCTCTGCAACTTAGCTCAGGCCCATGACCGTCTCCGCGTCCAGTGTGGTGATCTCGGGGTGTATTTGGCTCCTTCGATCCTTCCTTACTCGTCGTTAGTCGTACAGGGCGCCTATGTGATTAGGCGCGCCATGCCAACATTTCCGAGGAACGCAAACTCACTCTCCCTGCTTGCAAAGTCACGGATACTTGTGCCTGATACGCACAATGGTACCGTGGACCCCCGAACTGCAGGTTGTGTTATTGGTAGAATGTACGAAGCTAGAGCTGTCTGTGTCCCTAGTGAACAGTTCCGCTCCAGCGCCGGTTGCCTCTTACCTGACCGGATAGGGCAAAGGCGGGGGCGTCCCTCACCTAATTCCCCTTTCCCTCCCCTCACCGTTCCGGGGCAAGGATATCGGCCCGTGAATCGCAATTACAGCGGCACGGGGCTGCGAACTAGAGAACCAAAGGGTCTGCTGGAACCACCCACATTGCTCCTGCAGCATGGATGTATGCATGCACGATCCTGAAATCGGCGAACTCATCCTGGGGGGAAGCGACACGTCCTTGTACGCGGTGCCCCGGTGTCGACATGTTCGGCCCAATCCTTCCCGAACCCCATACGGTCGCAACTGAGCCGCCCTGCCAGACGAATCTCCCCCAGCTTTCCCCCAGCTTCGCTAATCGTACAAGCAGGGATTAGGTCCTCGCCGAATCCTCGTGGCTGCGGCGAAGCATCGAACCGCGTCGTTGCGGCTCGGCTCGAAGGCGTAAGAAGGAGTTTCCGGACGCCTCGAAGCTTGGCCAGCCATGCAGCTAGACCAGTAGAGGGAGACGCGTGCGCAATGGCTTGGTGGTGAGACGCGAGCCTTCCCTGGCGCAGCTTACCAGCCGTCTCCTGGATTCAAGTGATCTGGTCCGAGCTCAATTCCATATTCTACGCACTGGCATCATTGGGAGCGATGAGCAGTGAAGTTGTAAGACGGCACTGCAAAGCTACGGCCCCTCGAGGTAGTCAGGTTGCTTCCTTCTTTCCTCTTTGCCGTTAGCTTCAGTGCGTATATGCAAGTCTCACGATGTTCACACCTACGATGAAGGAACAACTCGCCGACCTCTCGTTCCGTGTCCAACAAAGGCTCCGGTGTTCAAGAGAGGATCCATGTCGTTGAAGCCAAGGACAGTGCACTTCTGAAGTCTATATAAACGGCCTAGCTCCCCCTCGAATTCCATCTTCATCGACTGCAACTCGACTTCCAACTGCAATCTACTCCCAGCAAACAAAAACTCCGAAGATCCCATCTTCCACGCCAACCACCAACCATCAAAATGAAGGCCTCCATGATCCTCATCACCATCGCTGCGATGCTCGCCCCGGTCTTTGCCAACCCGATTGCTGAGGCTGATGTTGCTAAGCCTCCTTGCAAAGGGAAGGGAGGTGAGTGCCGTGCCTACTGATTATCCATTTAATATGCGAAACCAAGATACTGACCTCCTCGACCAGCCGGCTGCCACCTGAGCGAGCAATGCTGCAGCAGCTTCTGCAAGATCAACGCCAATGGCAAGGGACACTGCAACTAGATTAGCTAGTTGAAAGCTGGGAATGGGAGATGTTGTGCAATGCCGTCGAATGATGCCGTAGCTAGCTAGCATAAATTTACTCCTTTAACCAGACCAGAAATCATTAGATCCACGGAATAGATTCTGATTTTGACGCATCGTGTGCGCGTAGTAGAGATAGGTGAGGACTTCGAGAGGTCTCGGCCGAGAACATGTCATTTGATTGTCTTGGCATCACCCTCTGTATTGACCAACAGCTACGCGTGCGAGGAGGCAAGGAGAATGTTAACTTAGGAAGAGATAAAGTTGAAGAAGGCGAGTACTTGCGAAAACAATATGTCAAGTCTATTCGCATTGCGGAGATTCGCGTGCTATCCTACACTATTTGTGTGTACTTTCTCAACGGTTACACCCTCGAAACGAGTGTGTACAGTGGATCACCGGTAAAGGATCTTACCTTGGATGTGGATCTTCCTGTCCAACGACTGAGCAGCCACTCATCATCCTCCACATCGCTGTTACCGCTATCACCACTACCGTCACCACCGACACCACCCCTGTCCAAATTCTGGGATGCGACAGAGTGATGTTGATGTGTTTGGTATGGTATAATGTATTGCACCATAAGCTCGTGTATGTGATATGTAGTCCTCTTGTATACCATGTACGACCGACTAAGATCGTACGATGTGACCACAGAAAAAGGAGTGGAGCATTTTACCACCACCTCGCGTGTATGTAGAGAGTGTGTGGTAAGATTGTATATGCTGTATGGGCCAAGACCGTACAGTGCCTAAATAGACACAGGCCATGCTCGAAAAACCGTGTTTTGTGGTCTGGACGCCACTAGAAAATCTTCGAGTGAGCATGTTTGCTCACTCGGATTTTCAATCTTTATGGCAATTCAGGATCGAAACATGGGGTATCTCGAGAATCTCAGAAGAAACGACCCTCGACCCAGTTTAATGAGGAAGGTGGGAGGTCCGCATGATAGGAGTATTGCATGGCAGGGAAAAGCTCGGATTCTAATCGTGCTCGGTCGATGTATCCGGCGTCAGCGAGATCGCACATGATCTTGTAACTGCATAATGTATTAGTAGGCTGAGGTGTAAATGGTTTCAACTCATATACCTACACCCAGTGACGGCAGCCCGAGCCGCCGCCGGACATCTGGAAGCGATTCCGTCCTCGTTCGTAGATCATGGCGGCCACATCGCAGGCCCGGACCGGCTTGATGATTGGCCACGACCACGCACGCAGTTGTTTCCAACTTGTAACATAATCTTGGAGATTCCAATTCAGCGTTGCCGCTGTATCTGACAATTCGGCGGATATGTCTAGCCGGAGACTCAGAATCGGGCCAAGAATAAGAAGGATTGCCCAATGGTTGTCACTGGTGTGAGGCCCGGATGCGCCAAGCGTGTACGTCACAACGCGCACCTCCTGCACCTGGCTCCGATCGGCCAGTACTTGGGCAGGTGTAACTGCGGGCATGTTGATTGGAGGTGATCTCAGGACCTCGAAACCGGAGGGGGAAGGGATTTATGCACACCGCCATAGTTATATGTGCAAGTGTGGCAGTTCGAGAACGTTTGGAATTTTCCATCGAGACTAGCACGTCGTGACTGGATCCGCTCCATCTCTCGCACGTGGCAGCATGCCATCGTCGCCAAAACCCAACGTTTCCAGGGCACAAATGGTCCAATTTAAGCGCTGGTCCAATGAGAATGCGGGAAGCTGGTGCCGGCTGCTATCGCTCGCTGGAGGACCACTTCCTGGATAATCTCACCGCCCTCGTTACTAGCACCCCTGAAGGAATCATCACGACTCCCTCGAACGCTCACGTGTCAACCCTGATGACGGTCATTCACAGCCTTGCAGTGCGTTTGCTGGTGTCGGGGGACCCGGGCCGGCTCACTAGCTTCGGGTCACCACGATCGGGTCGCGGAACAATTGGGCCATACCAAGATCCCGTCGGGATGGTAACGGTCATAGGGCGACTCTAATTGCGATAAACCAATCCGTCGGTGTGATTCCGCGCAGCCGACCCTGGACGCGAACTCGGTATAGCGTAGAAAGCTACCACCAGGAGTTTCACGCCAACGCCACACATGATGCACCACGTGAGGCCACTGCTGGTCGGGACCTCGGTCCGATCCAACCGATCCAGAGCAGCAACGCAAAAGAGAAAGATCGCCGACGAAGAGCGGTGAAGCCCGATGTCTTGCCACGCGTCAGCTAGAGTCTCATTTCAAATCTCCATTGCGGGGTGTTGGGTGGGTGACTGACTCGTTAGGATTGTCGATCATCCAGAACGAACACGTAGGGTTTCTCGGCAAAATTCGCGCGACAGAGGTGTACAGCTGCCGGTGGCGTAAGAACCTTCATCATTGACCTGTAGCGGAAGGTGGCCATAGACGATGCCTACCTGAACCATTATTAATAGGCATTGCAAATACACGATGCCCTTGATCTGCACTTCGCTAGTAACACTGCTTACGAGAGCCGGTCGAGAAGCACAGTCCGTCTGATACGCCCTGTAAAAACATCGGGAATCGAGTTGTAGTTTTAATAGGACCCTGGCCACCGCAAAATTTGATTTTCAATACATTGATAAAAGTGCCAAAGTAAGGTTGTTCGAGCCCACTTATCATCGTCCACTCCATTGGCGCGGGTGCCGCGATGCACTGCAGCACCCCCAATTTCTCGGCTCACGTGACCGCGCGTTGTCCGGGGGGGGCCGGAGCACGCGTAAATATCGAGAAGGGGGGTGAGTCAGGCGGGATGTGGCGGCCGACGCGTCGTCCCCTTCCTCGCGCGGGCGGCACTATTTGCCAACCTCAACTCAAGGAAACACCTGATCTGGGTCGTCGTTCAAAGTCCTGTCCTTAGCCCCTGTCTTGGTATCCGGTGACCGACATGACGCAAACTGGAACTAGCTCGGAGCAGGTGGAATCTCAAGCGGGATATGAAGATGGCGCCGGCGGGCCAGGAGCGCCGACTCCTCTATCAGCACTCGAAGTGATTCTACCCTCTGATCTTAGATGCGCGCATGTGCTAATTTGCGTGATGTGCAGGGCCAAGCTGGGCTGACGAAGCGAGATATTAGCATGATGATGGAGGGCGGGTTCTACACCATTGAGTCGGTAGCGTACACGTGAGTTGTAGTGGACCAGATGCGAGGGCGGAAGCGCTGACTGCACTAAGACCGAGACGAGTTATCGAACAGATTAAGGGAATCTCAGAGCAGAAGGCCACCAAGATCTTGGCCGAAGGTAAGCCTCGCACTTAGAATCTGGTGGTGAAAAATCTAACAGGCATACAGCATCAAAATTAGTCCCGATGGGGTTTACGACTGCAACTGAAATGCATCAGCGACGCTCAGAGCTCATCTCAATCACCACTGGTTCAAAGAACTTGGATACGCTTCTGTCCGGTGGTATCGAAACTGGTAGCATCACCGAGGTCTTCGGCGAGTTCCGCACGGGAAAGTCGCAACTCTGCCACACCCTGGCCGTTACGTGTCAGCTTCCGTTTGATATGGGGGGCGGTGAAGGCAAATGTCTTTACATCGATACCGAAGGTACATTCCGTCCGGTACGACTGCTGGCTGTCGCTCAACGATATGGTTTGAACGGCGAGGAGGTTTTGGACAACGTCGCCTACGCCCGAGCCTATAACTCTGATCATCAGTTGCAGCTGCTCAACCAAGCCAGTCAAATGATGACGGAGACCCGCTTCAGCCTCTTGGTAGTGGACAGTGCCACTAGCCTCTACCGAACGGACTTCTCGGGTCGTGGAGAGCTCAGTAGTCGGCAAGTTCACCTCGCCCGGTTCATGCGGACCCTCCAGCGTCTCGCCGACGAATTTGGCGTAGCTGTCATCATAACTAATCAGGTCGTTGCTCAAGTGGACGGAGGCCCAAGCGCAATGTTTAACCCCGATCCAAAGAAGCCGATTGGCGGCAATATCATTGCACATGCGAGTACCACTCGTCTCAGCATGAAGAAAGGACGTGGAGAAACCCGAATATGCAAGATCTACGATAGCCCATGCTTACCAGAAAGCGACTGTCTCTTCGCTATCAATGAAGATGGCATTGGCGATCCACAGGCAAAGGACTTGGAGAAAGACTAGAGCGAAGCAACAGAACACGTACTAATAGTTCTGGATGGAATGCTGGTACGGATGTGATCGAGATGAGGCAGACAATATCGCGGTCGCTGTGATCACTGCCTAGTATGAAAGCAAAGAAGTAAGGAGTTGGTGTAATTGGCAAGCTTTACGAATGAATTAGATCTGTATCAATGTCACGAGGCACCTTTCTTGGCTTAGACTTGCACACGATCTATTCTCGCTGCCCGAGGCAACGTCGCATCTAGCGAGGCATCTGAAATGACAGTCTGTAAAAGCTCTAGCAAGCAATGACGAAGATCTCCGCTCGCTTCGGTGTATGCTCCTACGCTGAGAATGCGGTTATGTGTCAATTCCATCTCTTGATGAGGTAGCGCACGGATCTTGAACCTCGAAGAGTGACAAGGTGATGCTTGCGTGACCTTAAAACGAGTGCCTTGCGGTCGTCTGATCATTTCCATACGGCACAACGATGGCACTATGCTCACGATTCTGGCGTGAAGCTGACACCGAGTGGGCAGATGCCACAAAGAGCGGGGGGGTGTTTTCATCCGCTGAAGTATGTTCCCGGCTATGGCTTCGGAAGTTGCCGTGTTGCCCATTGTTGCCCAATCTCGAGCTCGTTGAGGGTACATGGCGAATTTGAGGGGTTGTTCCAGTTGCCAGTTGATGTTCAAGTGCACGTACGCCGAAAGGCACAGCTAGATCTGGGTCAGACAGTCTTTATGCAAGTTCCCGACTGGGTCCGTACTCTCACCGGGATCCACCTGCATCTCTATGTATGAATCTCCAGCACGCCGGAACCGCCAGTTCGTGTAAGCAACTTTGCAGCATGCAGCCAAGACAGCCAGGAACTGATCAATTTAGTATCACACTCCTCTCGACACGTGGACAGGAACCTACGATCGCAACTGCAAGGACCTAGGTCTGAGTTAGACTGGCCGCCTCAAAAGAACAAGGCTGCACGAACAAAAACCATCTTCTCCCAGAGCTCCCATGGCCCCCAGAAACCTCCAGACATAATGAGAACAAGATGTCAACGAATGAATGACAAAACTTTTGATGTACCACACACGTTGAGAGCGGGATGCTCAAGTAGACGATCGAAGTGAAACAGGCTATTGGAGATCACGCTTTAAGACAGGGCTTTAAGTGCCATACGACTTTGCATGCATACGAGAGCAAACATACGAGATGACCAACGGTGACAAAGGGTTCGAGCAAACGGACCAAACGGGACTGGTGGCTTTGAAGCGCCAGATTACTTCGCGATGGGCATTCCCAACGAGCCCACGCTTAACGCACCACCCCGAGACTCATACCTGCGATTCACTCGAGCGCGACACTCTCGTGCCGAGCATTCCTACCTTGCATCTAGAAGATGTAGCCCCGGTACCTCGGAGGAAACGAATATGTGAGATCTAACCGGAGCGACGGGGGGTGCTCCAGCTCATGACTCTTGCAGAGGGATATACCGCTTTACCGCCGCTTCGGCTCTACAATCTCGATGGACAGCCTCATCTATAAAGATATGGCCAGGCTTTGGGGATTGCAAAACGCTACTACACGGCTTTCACATGAAGCTGGGGAAGATGCACCCTTTCGGCTAGTTTTTTCAGCGATCGTTTAGCAGCCAAGAATTGCAGCACCCCCCGTACTTGCGCCCGACTTCAGTGGGCAGGCAGGGCCACAGGGACGGAAAAGGCGATGCCCGCAATGGCACCACCTTCACCACCACCACCACCACCACCACCACCGCTCCTCCTACTAGCCACCACCGCCGTCGCTACTTACTTACTACTTACTTACGTGCCACCATGACTAGTCCCCAACTGGCTTCCACTTCGATGGAAGGATGTCATCAACCACGTCAAGAGACACTCACTGTTCCCTCCTACTGCTCCTCGCTAACCCCCATCCCCCCCCCTGAAAGGGGCAGGTCTGGCGCGGGTGTGCTCCCATCTGGAGCAACGAGCGTGGCCCCCCCCCCGGTCGCTCGGCCGCTCGCTTCCGGATCTCCCGGCCGAGAAAGAAGAGGACGACTTGCCGCGGCATTCGGCCCCGAATACTACAGGAATGGCGACAATGGGGAGACAGATGGCAGGAAGGGCGCGGGGGAGGGGCCACCCACCCGCATTGGGTTGGAGATGGACGGGGCGTGTGATGGAGGGGGGGAAAGGAGTGGATGGATGGACACCGAAGATGGGATGAGATGATGGAGGGGAGGGGAGGGGAGAGCGATCGAAGGATGACGGGCAAGAACGGACTAACGGGCAGACAAGTCGGAACTTACCTATCCGTCCTTCCTACATCCTGGGTGCATGCGAGCTGACCATCGCATTTTCTCAACTTCCATCGATTCATTCCTTTTTTTTTCCTGCATCCATTCAGGCACATCGATACGACCCGGCCCCAGAGTATCAATCGGCGCGTGGAGCACATTTACAGCGCATCTACATCTGCATCTTCGTCTGCCTCGGGTATCGCATTCATCCGCAACAGGAGCACTTTAGGGCCATTCCGCGATGGCGCCATTTCGAAACCCCTTTAACAGGCGTCCCCCGCCGTTGCAGACGGAACCGGCAGCGGTCCACTCCCAGTCCAGTGGCGACCGGCCCAGTCTGAGCTCGCGGGCATCGTCTGTTATCAGCATCCCGCGCTCTGCAAAGGAGCCCGATGAGTTCAAGATGAGTGGTAAGAGACATGGTACCGCCTCCAATGTGGGCGCGAAACTGACGAAGGTGTGATCGCAGTGGTCAACGATAGTGGCGTTTATCTTCCGGTACATTATGACCAAAACTTGGCGAGCTTTGAACTTAACTGACCATTTCGAATAAGCCATCACCCATCGAGGAGAAGACTGGCCTCTGGCGACGCACGCCGACCTCTACAACGGTGTCTTCCCATCGCAGTGTGCTGAGCGATACGGAGCCCTTCTCGATCTCACGCGAATCATTTGATTCGTATCGACGCTCCTTCGTATGTACTTGCCGCTGTGAATCTGCGCTCCTTGCTGACCTCCACAACAGGATATATCGGCTAAATCACCCGTCTCCCACGAGCCGAATCCACGCCAAAGCCTCGACTCCCGATTTATGCGACCGAGGGCGAGTCTCGGCACCAGAGCAGAGAAGCATGATCCGGAAGTGCTTGACGAGGAGCCATTCGAAGATGTTGGTCTCAACGAAGAGCCCAAGCCGAAGAAACGAAGCATCTTCTCGCGATTCGGTGATTCGGAGCATACCAACGAGGACTCATCCCGTCCAAGCTCTAGCCACCGTGGTTTCCACCTGCCCGGCCGCAAGCGTGGTCAAAGCGGCCAGGGTGCAGAACTGGGAACGATGCCTCCGCCAACGAACGAGGCCGCAGCATGATATGACTTTACGACCAAGAGCATTACCAATGACCGTAGAACGGGGAGTTTCCCTCGTGCGGGGATAAGCACGGGTAGTACTGAAGAATTGGGACAGGTATAGCACATCGCGGTTGGCGATACCGCAGGCCCTTGCATACCGGCCCGTACCTCGCCAGAGGATCGCGAGGGGTGGCCTTTACGTTCGTTGTATCCAGTTAGTTTAGACAGTGAAGGACATGACGCGACGGTTGATGGAATTTGGTCCGCATGATGCTTGGAATTAGACTATAGCGGGCAGTAGCCTCACCCTAATGGATTGTCTGTACAGTTCCTCGATCCGCCTCATGCGCACTGTGGCGAAAGGTGTCTCTTTCTTTCTTCCTTTCAGGATTGGTGAATCAGCGTTGGGGAGTTGCTTGACGCCTGTCAGATCGGGGGCACGGGCCTGGCGGTGATATCAAGCGCAAAAAATAAGTCGCGGGTGGCCGATTGGCGGGCGGACCGAACTCCGCTGCTATGCCAGATCCGTCCGGGGCCCACCATTCCTCTCACCCCCCCAAGGGAAAAAAAGTTCGAAGGGAGAAAAACCTAACTGATGTCTTCCAGAAAAAGTTGGGGCGACGCTGCCATTCGGTTCCCTCGACCTCGATCATGTCGGAACCGAAGAAGAGGAAGCCATCCAGGGGGAATCGAGCAGCGGAGAAGTACGCCAAAAAGCTCAAAGCAGCCGATGGCACCAACAACGACTGGGTGCGGCGCGCCCCTCAAGCCGGTGCGGAGTTCGAGTTCGATTCGGATCCCATCGAGGAATCACCCACGCCCGAGCATAGTGGCGACGACGATGGAGTCTCATGGCCCTCGGAGGACGAGATGAGCGACGGTGGCGGAGTCCAGCTGTCCGGGGATACTCAAGCGGTGCACAATGTTCCAACCCACGAGAGCAAGAAGAGTCCGGCTTCCGCGAAGAAATCAGACTCGGCGCTTCCATCGAAGTTGGAGACCTCGATGACCTCGCGCGCCAAACAGAAGGCTGTGACGCAAGAACGAAAGGCTGGCAAGGCGAATGCGGAACTCGTTGCCCGCGCAAAGAAGATCTGGGAGCGGTTAAGACTCGGTGCCCTGCCTAGTGCGGAGCGAAAGCAACTAGTGGAGGAACTCTTTGGTATTGTCATGGGAAGGATCAAAGACTTTGTACTGAAGCACGACGCTGGGCGTGTGGTGCAAACTGCTATCAAGTATGGCAACACTCTTCAACGACGAATGATTGCAGAGGAACTTCGGGGCGAATACCGGCAGTTGGCGGCCAGCAAGTACGCCAAATTTACGATCGGCAAACTTCTAAGCTACGGGGATGAGATAATCAGGGATGCCATTGTCCCTGAATTCTACGGACATGTTCGCGGACTCATCAAGCATCCTGAAGGTGGCTGGATACTGGACGATATCTATCGTGGCGCTGCTACAAAGGCACAAAAATCGATTCTTCTACGCGAGTGGTATGGAGCTGAATTCTCTGTGTTTGGTGCAAGGGCTGAAATACCCGATAACGTCGAACTCAAAGATATTCTGAACAGGAACCCTGAAAAACGGAGTCCGATCCTGAAGTACCTCTTCGAGATGATCAATTCTATGGTGCAGAAGCGCACTACTGGATTCACAATACTTCACGATGCAATGCTACAATACTACCTCAACATTGAACCCGAAGGCGAGCAGGCAAAAGCATTTATGGAGATGATTATAGGAGATGAAGAAGGAGATCTTCTGAAGAACATGGCATTTACGGCCTCAGGAGCACGAACTGTGTCGTTACTGATCGCTCACGGCAGTGCCAAGGCACGCAAACTTCTTCTACGTGTCTATAAAGGCCACATTGACTCCCTTGCATTCGATCGCAACGGCCACCAAGTGCTTCTCACAGCATTGGAGGCCATTGATGACACGGTATTAACCTCGAAGTCAATCTACGGGGAGCTGCTCCCAGCTCAGGATGGCAGTATCGATGGGCAGTGCCTGGAGAGGATTCAACACTTACACGCGCGCATACCGATACTTCTCCCATTTGTACACAAAGACGCGACCGTTCTCACACCCGGGAACAAGTCATTGATGGCGGAAATTCATGCCATCCGCGCAAATACGTCGAAGAAGGATCCTCTTGTTAGATCTCGAGAACTCATTACTTCGACAGCTCCTCGCTGGCTATCGTTCATTGCGCGGCAACCTGCTGCATTAATAAAGACCGCTTTTGGCTGTGTTTTCATCCAGGAAGTCCTGCTGTCCAGCCCAGTGGATCTTTCGGAGCGGACGCAAGCGCGTGATGCGATCATTGCGCTTCTTGCTGCCGAGGAAAAGAGGCCTAAGGAGCACACAGGGGTCACTGAAGGTCTTTTTGATGGGCCTGCAGCGACTCGGTTATTAAAAACGCTTGTGTATAGCGGACATTTCAATACTAAGTTGGGAAAGGTAGAGCTGTGCGAGTCGCCCCTCGGGTTCGGAGCGGAATTGTGCAGGGCAATTGTGCCTAACAACCAGGCGGGCGAAGACGCGCTCATAGCATGGGCGATAGGAGTTCGTTCTTTTGTGGTGGAGGCAATGCTCCGCAGTGATGACATGCCTCCGCAAGAAAAACAGAAGATTCGCGCAATCCTACAGAAGCGCATCAGGGAACTGCGCGAAGTAGCAAGAGCCGCTTCACACACACCGACCAAAGACAAATCGCCACGCCCCAAAGCTCACAAGCCAGCTTCGCGACCTAGTAAGGGAGGCTCTGAGAACTTAGAGAACGGCCATCAGGATGCATCCACCAGGATCGGCTCCAAGGGTGCTGCTGCTCTATTGGGTCTTATTGAAGGTTGAGTTTCCCAGGGGGGCTGTGAAATGTTGGCGCATCCTAAGAGTAATACATAGGGAGGCGTTTGAAAAGCGCACACGCACATAGATAACAATATCTTGAAAAACAAAATCAATATGCTCTCAAGAGCCAAAACATCTGTTGCACGTTGCTTACTAGGTACTACTTATTATGGAGCTTGGAACTGCTAGGCAAGGCGCTCTGTATGGCGAGGCTGACAGAACGGCCACTGGCCCCCGCCCCTGCTTCTCTCCCGCCCCCAGCCACCTTCGCTCACGCCGCATTCAACGACTTTTCCTAAGCTTCCGACATCCCCGTGGAAGAGACATATCACGCATTCGGGCGAGGCGGTCTCCGTATGAAAGCAATTCGACTGCGTTGCGATCAAAGGTCAAAGGTTCTAGAGGATCTGCGGCATCACCCCGTTGGAGAGCTTCGTTGTCCTGGCGCCTTGCGGGCGGCAATTATCGGCGTACAACCAACTTCGGGGAGCGACTTGGGTTTGATCCCTCCATCAAACGGATAGCCATGGTTCGCCACAGCAGTGTACGGCAGCTCTCATGGTCGCTGTTGTATGTCCTAATTGCAACGCCAAGTCATACGCCTGTGAGGGCAGTTTTGTCTCCCCCACCACAGCGGCAAGCGGATATAGCTATTCACAGTGCCAGCCAAGATGGATCTGCTGAAGTTTGCGACAACCGTGGCCTCGGAAACGTCACTAAGAATATAGCTCCAGCCGTTCGGAAGATGAGCCCTGATCCGAGCGAGATGTTTTTCTACCATTACTGGGGATCCTCCGACTCGGCGAACGGTCTGGAGATGGCTATGGAGCAGCCGATGGCAGAACGATTTCTGGCCAAGGACGCGACATATCATCCAAACTTTCAGCCGGCGTTATTGCAACATGCGGATATCTTGCCACAAGGGCCTTCGCGGTGGTTACCGCGCGCTCTCGTTCGGCGCGACTTCACCTGTCCTGAGGGTACGAATAGCTGCGACGACATCGACCGGCCCAACTCCTGTTGCCAGTCGGGACTGACCTGCCACCGCATCGAAGACACGGGACTCGGCGATGTCGGATGCTGTCCCGACACGAGCGACTGCTCCGGAGAGATCGCGGCGTGCCCTGCCGGATATACAGGGTGTCCCCAGAGCCAGGGCGGTGGCTGCTGCATTCCCGGCTACGCGTGCGACGGTGTCGGATGTATGTTCCTCCCCCTCATGAAGAAGCAGAAGAAGCGGCTACTAACCATGTCTGACTCTAGGCGTTCGAACCTCCACCACAGTCGTCATCGTGGGCGGCACGACGGTCACGCGAGCCACCACCGATCCCGACCCACCCGCATCGGCCGCGACGACGACGTGCTCGAACGGCTTCCAGACCTGCGCCGCCTCATTCGGCGGCGGGTGCTGCCCGCCCGACGCCGGTTCGTACATTGGTGTCTTCTCTTCCTGTCCCCCCACCGCTAACGTCCGACGGCTCCGCAGACTGCACCTCGTCCCAACGCTGCGTCTCACGCACCGGCGCCGCCGCGCCGATCCGCGGCACCTCCGACGCGACGACGACGACCGATGCACCCCCGGCCCCGTCGTCGACCGTGACGTCGCAGGTCCGGCCCGCCGCCAGCGGCGGCCCGTGCCCGACGAACTTCTACCCCTGCTCCGCCTT